>JAZDUA010001184.1:72500-160465 GCA_038098605.1 Gryllus longicercus | reverse complement strand
CTTCTTTCATGTCCCTGACTCAGATTCATAGTTTCCGATTACGTTATTGCAGAGAATGGCGATCCGGCCAACATGTTTTATCCATGATAATACCTATTCACACACATTTGATCACACTTTGTTCGTTTTTGAGAACTTTAGTTTTAACTTTTCGCACGTTTTTATCCTAATAAAAAAATGAGAGAAAAATGTTAAAGGTATGAAGCTGGTTCATATATGGGCTGAGCAAATACGGGACCGCATTGGGACGGGAAATGTAGTGTTTTTAATTTAACAGAAATACATGCCGGTAGCGTGACATGGTGCAGTGGCATTTTCCAACCCTTTGAAAACCCCATCCTATGGCCTGAATTCCAGTTTTAGCAGCCCACATTCTAACCCCATAGCTGTGGAGCCAGCTTTGTTTTGTATGTTATGCGCATTAACATGTGAATCTTTTGTTGGTAGTTGTGGTATAATGTAGGCGTGGCCGCGGCGCGATGGCCATTCCGCTATCGAGTGCCGCACCCACTATCAAGCCGAACGCCAAGCGCCCCCCACGCGGGCGCTGTCCCCCAATTCGTTTACACGCCGGCCCCGTTAATGGCGACGCTTTTGCAAATGGGCGCCCTCCGTCTCGAGCGTCGTGCGCGCCGACACGACCGCGCCGCCTCACTACACGGCGGGCGCTGTCCGCGGCCGGCCCCCAGACGAGCGACGCTTGTCGCCGCGCCGCTTAACGGCCGCGCGTGGGGCACGAAGCTGTTCCCGGCCGCCTCCACGCCCCGCACAGCCCCGCCCCGCCCCTCCCCGCCCCACCACGCCCCGCCCCGCCCCGCCACGCTCAGCTCCGCCCCGCCACGCCCCGCCCCGCCACGCTCAGCTCCGCCCCGCTCAGCTCCGTCCCGCCCCGCCACGCGCCGTCCCGCCCAGCTCCGCCCCGCCCCGCCCGGCCCCGCCCTGCCCCGCCCTGCCCCGCCCTGCCCCGCGCGGCGCCGCCCGCGCTGCCCCGCCCCGGCCCGCTCAGCACCGTTCTGTCCCGCCCACCCGCTCAGTTCAGCTCCGCCCCGCCCCGCCCCGCCCCGCCCCGCTCCTCTTCGCCCCGCTCCTCTTCGCCCCGCCCCGCTTTGCCCCGCCCCGCTTTGCCCCGCCCCGCTTTGCCCCGCCCCGCTTTGCCCCGCCCCGCTTCGCCCCGCCCAGCTTCGCCCCGCCCCGCCCCGCCGCCGCAATCCGATTTTTTCCGATTGGTAAAAAAAGGATACATTATTATTGATATCCTTCGGACGCAAACGGTTATATAATACACATAATAAAAATTTGTAAAACCATAAAGAAATTCGCAATTATATTCTCATTTCCATGTAAGTAATACTTTAATGAACATAAACTCCGTGTCCTCTATAGTCTTTGTTTCTACAATACATAAATATATTTATGAGTTAAACAATTATATAAGTACAAAAATTACGTACTACAGAAAACGTAGAACTCAGTGATTGGAGTTCATTCTTAAATTGCTCTGAAAATGTGTACTCCAATTTGTTTCACGTTTTAAGTATATTGAGAGGAGTTTGAAATATTCCCATTATTTCCAAAATAACAACCGACGTAGTGTAGAGGTTATATTATTATTTTTGTTTTAAAATTAAAAAAAATCAGCGATCTGCAATTGTTAATATTGACGTCATTATTTTTTCGCCATGATATGAAATATCTTGTAATTTGCCTGTCACGGGTACGTAATTTACAAATACAATAAAATACTGGGATACGGAGGCTTTTAAATGGTTGAGATTAAGCTGCAGTTGCACAGCGTTAACGTTAAATTGAAATCCCAAAATGACGAACCCTATGGAAGTGGAACTTTTGTTTAGTGATGTTTTAGTTAACACATATCATGTGTGGATCGACAGGTGGCTATCTGTGTGCATTTTGAGAAGCGAAATAAATCTAGCTTTCTCGTCAGTCTATTGGCTAATTTAGCAATGAGCAATTGATGTATTTGCACTGCGCTGTATAGCGTTTGTCCGTTTTATATACATCCAGCGTGTTAAATTTCCATCCACTATTCACAGAAATAGTCATGGTCATTTCAGCGCATTTCCAGAAATCAGAACGTAAAAGTTGAAATCGGAATCTATCGAGTTGGTAATACTAATGCATGTTCAATGAGTGAAGTGTATTGGTGGGCGTTTCTAAATACGATTGGGGGATCAAATATTAATGGCAACTTTCATTGGGTATAACTGTCCCGTTTAAAATATATCTATATTTTACTCTGTTTGAATGCATATGCATATGCATGCGCTGATACGATATTCAGCGTTTTAAGAGAGTTCACTCCATAGAATTGTGTTTTATGCGCACTTGGTAAAAAAAAAAGTATTTTAAAAACTATTCACTAGAAGTATTCAAGTGAAAATATTGATATATTTACGTATGATGATGTTACATAACTTGATGGGTGTGGGAACGTGAGAGAACCAACACTTATACTCTTAATAAGTGTTTAACGATGCACGAAGACCAGATTTACTCGAATTTACTGTGAACTGCAGTACGGACGTTAACATCTTTTTAAATTCAAAAGTAAACAAAATGTTTTGCAAGTTATTAATGTGTGAGATATATCTATCAATATCTATCATCCCAGTTTAACAGTAATATCAGTAGTATTATCTATAATATTAGTATATCTGTCTTCCCAGTTTAAGCAACGTCTATGAAATTATTAAGTAGTAAGATTTAATAGTTTTTAAAAGTTAATTCAGATACTTGTAGGTTTTATAAAAGTGGAGATGTTAACGCTAGTAAAGTTTCCAGATGAATTTGGAAAGAAAATTTTAATTAATTCGTGCTTTTAAGCTGAAAGCTGTCAAAGCGGAATGTAGATAGTAATAGAAACCAATAATTAACGTTTGAAATGGCATTCTTTTTTAGAAAGTAGCTTTTAACTGGAATCTTAGAGTCGGAAAACTCCTTCGGACATATTCTTTGGGCAAGAAGTAATGGTTATTTCATGTCGTAAATTTACAGCAAGTAATTGAACCTCAAGCCTCTTCGCAAAATTCTAAATCGTATTTCTAAATTCAATTCAGACAGGTGTCACAAACTCTGTGAGGTTTATTACTCGCAAACACTTGGCACCTTCCGTGGATTGGCCCCGCGGCCGCCCTTTCTAGCGGTGTCTTTCCACCACGCGCTGCCGAGGCTGGTCGTTGGCCCATCGCAAGGGCCAAAATTCGTCGCGTCCCAGCGCGGTACCGTTTGAATCTCCGAACCAGCGAGAGGGTCTCCCGCCCTCGTCGGCTTGGCAACACCGCGGAGGAGAGCGCGTCTCGCCGGAGCGATGCTGCGCTAGGCGCCCCCCCCCCCTGGATCAGTGCTTCGCTCCGGGTTGCACCGAAGCAGCCGCAGCCGCCGCCGCCACCGCCACCGCCGCCACCAAAAAGCTACCCCCCCCCGTTACCACGACCACCAATCCAATACCACCACCGCTTCCACCTGCACCTGTACGTTCACCGACACTCACTGTCACCGTCCCCCCCGCTCTCCCTGCCTCTTACAACGCGGCGCACCGCGTGCCACATGGCGCGGGAGACCTACTGACACGATGAGCGCAGGACCGAGCGGCGTCCCCGCCCCCACCCCCACCCCCACACGCCGCCCCGCGCCGCGCGCCCCCGTCCCGCACCCCGCCCCGCAAAACCCGCCACACCCCCGTCTCGCCCGCAGCCCGCCCCGTCATACGTTCCGCGTTACGCCCCTCCCCCCGCTCTACGCCTCGCCCCCCGCCCCGCCCCTGCCGCGCTCTCTCGTCCTGCCACGCCCCGCGCCCCGCTC
The DNA here is from genome assembly GCA_038098605.1 of Gryllus longicercus. Classification (NCBI taxonomy): domain Eukaryota; kingdom Metazoa; phylum Arthropoda; class Insecta; order Orthoptera; family Gryllidae; genus Gryllus; species Gryllus longicercus. Next base: position 156,643 of record JAZDUA010001184.1, on the reverse strand, counting down.
GCCGCCCCACTACCCACCCCCACATCCCGGCCTCCGCCCCGCGCCTCGCGCCGCGACCCGCGCCTAGCCCCCCCCCCCCCGTCACGCGTCCTGCCTCACGCCCCGCCCCGCCCCGCCCCGCCCCGCCCCGCCCCGCCCCGCCCCGCCCCGCCCCGCATCCCGCCCCGCCTCACGTCCTGCCACGCGCTGCGCCCCGCGTCTCCGCTCCGTAGACCACAAGTCCTGTAGGCGGTCGCGAGCGTTGGGATCTAGGAAGACCCACAGGGTGTATTCTCCCTATTGGCATTAATTTTTTCACAGCCTCCCCACTCGTAAAAATGGCACGCCTATTGGTAGGAGCCTGTTTGTGCGTTCGTGTCCGCACAGAATCCTGAGAGCGTATGCTATTAGACATCTCTGAGAAGAAAACCCGTAATACACCGTGGGTAGGGCAGTCAGCCACGTGGTTCAAGCAGCCACTTGAGAAAAATGAAGGTCGCTACGTGCAGAGTGGCCGAATATTCTGCCCAAATCGGCGTTACTAATTTCCAATGCGCTTAAAGGAAGTGTGTAATCTGCAATCTATTGAATCTCGTCAGCGCATAAAAATAAAACGAAGCATCCTGCGGAGAGGTGTTCCTGCGCAGCCGGAGGAGGACGAGGACGAGGAGGAAGAGGAGGAAGAGGAGGACGAGGAGGAAGAGGAGGAGGACGAGGAGGAGGACGAGGAGGACGAGGAGGAGGAGGAGGACGAGGAGGAGGAGGAGGACGAGGAGGAGGAGGAGGACGAGGAGGAGGAGGAGGAGGACGAGGAGGAGGAGGAGGAGGAGGACGAGGAGGAGGAGGAGGAGGACGAGGAGGACGAGGAGGAGGAGGAGGAGGACGAGGAGGACGAGGAGGAGGAGGAGGAGGAGGACGAGGAGGACGAGGAGGAGGAGGAGGAGGACGAGGAGGAGGACGAGGAGGAGAAGGACGAGGAGGAGGAGGACGAGGAGGAGAAGGACGAGGAGGAGAAGGACGAGGAGGAGAAGGACGAGGAGGAGAAGGACGAGGAGGAGAAGGACGAGGAGGAGAACGAGGAGGAGGACGAGGAGGAGGACGAGGAGGAGGACGAGGAGGCGGAGGAGGAGGCGGAGGAGGAGGACGAGGAGGCGGAGGAGGAGGCGGAGGAGGAGGCGGAGGAGGAGGACGAGGAGGCGGAGGACGAGGAGGACGAGGACGAGGAGGCGGAGGAGGACGAGGAGGACGAGGAGGCAGGTGCGGCGAGAGCCCTTTGGTCATTCGAGCGCGGGCGGAGACGCCTTCTCCCGCACGTGCCTCGGGGACCCCCGCCTCTTCCGGTCATGCCGGACACGCGCCGAGCCGCGGGCCGTAAGGAAGCGGCGGGGGGGGGGGGGGAGGCGTGTTTTTCTAAGCGTAGGTGCCGCGCCTCGAAACCGCATGTGTTCACATTGTTCGTCCACTGCTTCCAGCGCTACCGTCAGATTATATCCGCGAAACATCCGTGTACTTGACCATTCCGTGTTTGTCAGATTTCCCGACTGACTTCACTGCTGATGGTTTAGGAGAGAAAAGAGGTAGTATCGTATTCAATTGGATATCACAAATCTTAATGGCGTTGCGTTGCCGGGGTGTGGAGTGAATAAATGAATGTGGAAGTGCATTCTGCTACATGTTAACCTGATATATTCCTACGATAAGTGGCGTTTTTTACAGGCGCAAATGATTTGTAGCAGTGAACATTTGATTTTTTTAAGGGCGTGAGTAGAAGGTAAATATGTACCCAGCGGTTTAGAGTCAGATATGCAAAGTGAAAGAATGTTTGCGCGTGCAACAAGTAACTCGATGATATTCAAAGGATTTTGTAACATCTGAGTTTTGGTTGTTGTTCGCATAAAAAATGGACGTTGTACGGTCCTCATGAAACACTTCAAAAAGCTTTGTAACCTCATTATATTTTTTTAATTCTCCAAAAAGCTTCTTCAATCGGATCGAGATCATCGTCAGGGCTACTCTCTGTGGTACTATGCGTGTTTCATGGTTGCACTGTAACCCAAAAGGCTTTTTGTCCAATTATATTAATGTGTATTATGATGGATGACACTAGACCGTATTAAACTGAGGAAAACGTATGCGGTTTAGATTCTTGGCTGTCCGGGACACGGAGCGTTCTAAGTCTGGCTGCCAACATTTCCGTTGTCATACTGCGGCCTTCTTCAGACTGCCAAGAATCTATTGACTCCGGCAGCAGGAATCTTCGTCATTATTTATGTGCCACCCCACGTCCTGCTGACTTTGAATTGCACTCAAGTGGCCTTCTCGCCGCTTCTTTTTGATCTCCCTCTTTTTCTTCTCTCCTCCCTCGGTCTTTCACCTTTTTTTCCGCCGAAATCATTTCCTTGAGCTTTCTGCCTCGCGTGGGACGCTCACGTTCTTCGATTTGCCGAGTGTACCAATGACTCCTTTTCTCGCCGTTGCCATGTCCTGTTCGTTTTATTTTCGTCGTCGCCCTCGTCTTGTCTCTCGCGCCACAGCGGGCAACGAAAGGATCCCCGCGCGCTGTGTCAACTGCGAGAAACCTCTCGGCGGGAGCGCCGGTGGCCCTTCGTTATCTCGCGACGGAGTTAATTATTTCACTCCCGACTTTCTCTCTCCCTCTCTTATCCTCTCTCCCTCTTCCCACCTCCCCCCTTCCCTGTCTCTCTCCCCCCTTCCCTGTCTCTCTCCCCCCTTCCCTGTCTCTCTCTCCCTGTCCTGTCTCCCTCCCTCTCTGTCTGTCTCCCTCCCTCTCTGTCTGTCTCCCTCCCTCTCTGTCTGTCTCCCTCCCTCTCTGTCTGTCTCCCTCCCTCTCTGTCTGTCTCCCTCCCTCTCTGTCTGTCTCCCTCCCTCTCTGTCTGTCTCCCTCCCTCTCTGTCTGTCTCCCTCCCTCTCTGTCTGTCTCCCTCCCTCTCTGTCTGTCTCCCTCCCTCTCTGTCTGTCTCCCTCCCTCTCTGTCTGTCTCCCTCCCTCTCTGTCTGTCTCCCTCCCTCTCTGTCTGTCTCCCTCCCTCTCTGTCTGTCTCCCTCCCTCTCTGTCTGTCTCCCTCCCTCTCTGTCTGTCTCCCTCCCTCTCTGTCTGTCTCCCTCCCTCTCTGTCTGTCTCCCTCCCTCTCTGTCTGTCTCCCTCCCTCTCTGTCTCTTTCCTTCTTTCTTTCTTTCTCTCTTTCTCTCTCTCTTACTTTCTCTCTCTTTCTTTTTCTTTCTCTCTTTTTCTTTCTCTCTCTTTCTTTCTCTCTCTTTCTTTCTCTCTCTTTCTTTCTCTTTCTTTCTCTCTCTCTTTCTTTCTCTCTCTCTTTCTTTCTCTCTCTCTTCTTTCTCTCTCTCTTTCTTTCTCTCTCTCTTTCTTTCTCTCTCTCTTTCTTTCTCTCTCTTCTTTCTCTCTCTCTTTCTTTCTCTCTCTTTCTTTCTCTCTCTCTCTTTCTTTCTCTCTCTTTCTTTCTCTCTCTCTTTCTTTCTCTCTCTCTTTCTTTCTCTCTCTCTTTCTTTCTCTCTCTCTTTCTTTCTCTCTCTCTTTCTTTCTCTCTCTCCATCTAACTCTCTATCTCTATCTAACTCTCTTCTCTATCTAACTCTCTTCTCTATCTTTCTCTATCTCTTTCTCTATCTCTCTCGGCCGCTGCCGGCCGTTTGCGGCGAAGCGCGATCTCGCGACCCTGGACAGCTTTACGGCGAATTCTCTTTGTGACTCTGAAAAATGTGGAAGTAAAGTTTTCACGCTGTTTTCTAAGCGTGACATGAGCCACTACGTTGGAAGATAATTGTTTACAGTGTAACGACCAGTAACATACTAATAACTGGCTGAATGTGGCGTCTGCAAAGCTTTAAACTTTGAAAAATAATTTCATGTGTTAAACGTGTCTACAACGCAAATTCTAAATAAAAAGGGAGTTTAAGCATAAAGTTGTCTGTTCTTTCAGCCTCCGGCGTTAAAATTAAATAATAAATTTAAAAAAAAATGTATGGTAGCAACTCTTCTTGTTTGCTCGCAGCGCTAAAAAATACAAAACAGTTTTTTGGAGAAATTTCTAAGAATCTTCTGAAGGGATCTGCAAACAAATAGTCAGTTACCATTCAGGACACCGAGAGGCGTCGTATGACTCCTCGTTTATCTCGGATTGGCGGTCGGAAAGGGGTCTAACCGTGAGTGACGGGCAAACACGTGGGCGAACACGGATTACTCGAATACTTTATAAGGATACATTTTCCTCATTTAAAGGACTAGTGGTTTGAGTAGGGTTCATATTGCCAAGATCCCATTATTAAGGGTCCGTTATTTAAATTATGGAATTGATGGAAATAATGGAAATGGCTGGTTGTCTAGAAGGATCTCAAAATATTGATCAGCTCCTACTACTAGACAGAGAGGCGATTGTTGAACAGAAAAAGGGCTAACCGTACTAAGTAACGGACGCATCTACGGAAGTCACCCGATTACTGCGCTGGATTTAAGTCGCTATTTATAAAGATATTATTAAAAGAAGGCACCGCTTTGACAGCTACTGCTTGGCCATTCCTCGCAATAAAACGGCAAGTTACAATATCTTTCTCTCTCTCTCTCTCTCTCTCCCTCCCTCCCTCTCTCTCCCTCTCCCTCTCAATGCCATCGCCCTGCGTGACGTTCATTTGTTTCCTGACCTGCCAACGTGGTCCCTTTAAGAGTACCTCTTCTCTGCCTTTCGAGCCGTGCGAGCGACCCCGTCCATCTCCCTCCTCCGCGTTCTCCTTGTCCACGAGCATCTCTTCGTGTTGAAGCCCCTCCCTCGTCCTTGCGGGCAGGGCTGCTGGTATCCATTCCACCGAACCGGGTGCCCAAGTTAACTCATAAACTCACCCCTGCCAGTGTTTTATTTCTTTGAACGCATAGGTACAATTTCAGGGCTATCGCAGCACTTGAAAACCGGACGTAGGCGTGGATTATGGATGATTGTTAGGGGTAAGATATATGGGTCTGAAGAAAGAAAGAAAGAAATAAAAAAAGGTCGTCATGCCATGAGCTCATGTTGAAAGTGCTCATGCTTTACGAGGCTTTCGAACCGTCAACCTTTTGTGTAACGCGTTCGCCGAAAGATATCGCTTTTAGCCATCCGCGGTGTGATGTAAAATATTGGCACTATTCTTTCGTTCCTCTTTGAATTTAATGTCGTCGAAATGATTTCGCATACTGCTTAGTGAAGAGAGATGAGAAGTTCTGAAAAAAATAGTGTTGAGTTTCGAGTAGGGAAAGAACCCTGGACTTGTAACGCCATGCGTCTTCTATATAACCATGTTATTTGTAAATCAATATTAAGTTAAACGTGAGTAAACACAGCACATAATTTGTATTAAGTGACCTTTGAAGCTGTAAGTGATAACATAATAAAGCGTTGAGAAAGTCTGTCCATGGAATCAGCCCTAACGATGTCGTACGTGACACGCAATGAGCGAAATATCTGCGTCACTTTCAAAAATGATCGGAAAAGAGATGCTATTGCAATATTTTATGAATTCTTTGTTAAGAGATCAATTCATGGATTTGGTTACATTATATACATTTTTTAAAGGATGATTCCCTCTACACACTTTGTGATCCTTTAAATTGAGGTCCTATGGCGCTGGCAAGTTGAGAAACTAAATTGCGACGTTGCGAAGTATATTTTGCACATCTTAAATTCTCATTATGTGAGAACTCGGTCGCTTTCACGCAAATGCCACAACAATCGGCTAATTACCGGTCTGAACGAACACTTCTATTAAAAAACAACAACACACTTTAAGGTAAATCGCATTCAGTAATGCTTCATTCACAGTTATTGACACAGTTGGCAGGCGTGGAGGAAGGCTGACTCATTCAACGATCTCCGACTGAAAATGGGCGTCAAATCAAAGCCAGTCCACTTGGCGCGGGGAGGACATGCGCGAATTGTGTTGTCAGTAACCCTGGCCCGATTCCTTTCGCATGCACATGGTGCTCGCGTACCGTCTGTTCCTGTCAAATCCAGGATAAGTCTGGTGCTGGAGTCTCGAGTCTGTCATCGTGCATATCAGCCCAACGCACCTGCCATGGCCGCTCGGCCGCCGTCGAGGACAGCGCGTGATACTGACCAAGAGGTCACGGCCTACTTGCGAAAATACGTCGCTTGCAAGTGGGCCCGAGGAGAGAGCTCTTAAGCTGTAACATCGACAGTGCAAATAGCGGCGTTGCTGAATTAGCACAACGAGAAAACGTCGCACATTTTATTTTGTAGCGGAAAAATATTTTGATTATATTTTGCATATCCGAATGTCTTATTGTTTATTGCTTTGATTCCGTGCATTGTTTTTAATATTGATTTACAGATTGAAAAATAGGTTGTACAGCGTATTTTGAGGGATCAAACACTAACGGTATGCATCATTATTTGGGGAATAAATGTATCCGAAATATATGAATGATAATGCTTACTGCAGTCATGGGCTAGGAATACAGGAAAAACTATAAAAAAAATTCGGAATTCTGATGATCTTAATCTATTTATTCTTAAAACCAGTTATTGAAAACTTTCGATTTTGCATTCCCACGCTTCTCTTGCGCCAAAATTGGACTTACTACGCTCCTGGGTGCACATTTTCGTGTCCTCTTGATGTGGAATGCCGCAACGCTGACGCTGTTTCTAATAACCGCGCGGATTTGCGCCTCGTGCCGTCCTCCAGATCACCTTCACAGCGCTTTCCCTAAAACCTCCTCCCCGCCGTCGCCCCATCGCCCCCTTCCGCCGCTTTTCGCCCACCTCTAGCGCTCCGCGGCCTTAACCCCCCCACCCCCCACCCTCGTCACCCCCCCCCCCACTCTGCGCCTTCTCACCCCCTTCCCTGCGATTCTGCGACCCGTTTTACCCACTCCTCGTGGCTACCACCGCACCAACTCCTGCCAGCCCTGCTTGCACCATTCAGTCCTCTCAATCTCCCCACCAAATCGCAGCTACCGCCTCCATTGCAAATCGCAGCTACCACATCCACATCTTCCAGATTATATCGCAGCCTCCCTCGCCGCCCCTTCCGACCCTTTTTCGCTCCCCCCTCCCCTGCCACGCCCACTACTCCCTCCGTCCACCCTTTCACAACTCCACATGCCAAGGCACGGCATGTTTATCGCGAGAGCTCTTCGCTTTTCTACCGTCCGCTTGAGAAGTTAACGTCATTTGTTTGCAAAATATGTTTACTCTTGGTCTTCCGAAATCCGTTGAATGCCAAGAGCACGCTGTTCCCGACTTGTCACTTATTTTCATCTTCTTGTCGCTGCAACGTAATAAATAATAGCAAAAAAAAATAGCAACATACATTTTTTTGATGTTTGAACTTTTAGGTTACCATTAGTCATATTTTCCAAAACGTGAGTAAAGAAGTGAACTGTGTCTCATGGAAACCTCTTCAACGACTCTATTTGTTTATTGTGAACATCCAATTGGATACAACTGAAAGCTACGAGTACTATAGAGCGAATCTTGATTATGAGTAAACTGTTTATAGGACGGAGCAAGCCAACAACGAAGAAATTGATTTCATGGAGGAACTATTTGCCTCTGTTTGGCGGTGGGGAAAAATTCTTTAACGAGAGCTTCTTTAACTTGTCGACCGGTTCTTGCCACTCAATAGAAAGGAAAAAACCGCAACCATTTTCCAACAGATAAATAGTTTTGACTATCACAGCATGTCAATAATTGGAGGTACTGCAACTACTTTTTTTTAATCGCATGCGTATAGATAGTGGGGCTTTTATCGTAGTTCTTAGATAAGCATTTTTTTTTTCAAAATACTTTGAAAATTAGAGCTCGGTATCGGTGATGAAAGAGTGGGCGTCGACCTTGCCCACTCGGCGTTATCGACTCATTGTAGGTGTTTACCAAACACTGCAGTGTTGTGGTTGTGGTTCGTGAAGCAGTTTCATCTACGTAGAATGCAGAAGCGAAAATGGACACGAAAACTGGACGCTCTGACTCGACATGCATCACATACCACATGGGTTCTGTACGTGATGTGTGGTGTATTTACTTTTCTTCTGAGGCTTCTCGTATGCAGCTGGGAAGTACCTTTGCCTTGCGGCGTATTGGCGACAAAATACAGAAACCGCATGCCTCGCCTTCACGGGCAATTATGACATACGAATCTGTTTACTTACTTATCTACTGTTCTTACACAATCTTACAAGCTGCAGCTACGCTGGATGTTGGAGGAGATCGTGAGCGATTTGCTCATATTGTGTTTTGTTTACCGTATCTCAGAATGTTCCTAACTTAAAATTTATGAAATGAATGATGCACTGGGAGTCAATTATTATGTCTTTTAGGTTTAGTCATTTCTCACACCTCATTATCACCATTCTTGCTCCCACATATTCCGAATTCGAACCCACAACCATACGGCAGAGCGGTTGTAACTGACACTATCTACACTGTGAACGTTGGTACGTCGTATCAGTTAATTTGTGAAAGTATTATCATTGGAAAAGCCTTTGGGTAGGGGGTATTTAATTTTTAAGGGGTATCATCAGAAGAAGAAAAAAAATGTACTCGGTTCAATTTCATAGTGGGATTCAAGAACTATCATATTCTTGGTAGAGGTGATGGCATTTCCTAGCTAATTGACGGTGGCAAAATGAAGCACCAGTTTTCAACGATCTACTAGGATTGCGAACGCAGAGAGATTCACGGAGTCTTACGAAAAGTAACGCTCTAAAAAACTTGGTTCAAAGTAGCAACTGTACGCCGAACGCAGAGAGCGTATGAGTAAATGGAGGAAGAAAAGGCCTGAAGGTCACGAGTGGGCTTGTAGGTCACAAACTGCGTTGCGACCTTCGGGCTCGGAGTTCTGACAAATGAGATACAGTGCGCGAATAGGAAGTTAGCGAACGCGTATAAACGCACGCTACTCAGAAAAGGGCACAGCACTTTGTCTCTTCAGTATTTACTGCTTCGTCGACCTCGAACACTCTCGGCCCGGGCATAATTTTAGCCCACATGTCCGCTGCCGGCGCAAAACTCTCGGCGTATTAATGTAACTAATTTGTTCAAAGAAAAACCAAGGAGGAAATTGCTTTTGTTTATTACATTGTAAAGCGATACGATGCAAAGCGCTTTTGTTTATTGCTTTGTATAAGCGCGTGTGTTGAGAGAAGCTTGTGAAAGTGTTTTGAGAAAGTCTAGAAAAATGTTTCGAAACGTTTACCGAGAAATTTCTCAGTCAACTAATAATATTTGTTCTTTTGTTTGTTCTTGTTCGCATTAAATGAACACATAACGAATCGGTAATAATCATTTGTGGCTGCAGTATGCGATATTTAATACGAGAGTATGCCACCCACGACTTACGTCCTGTGTGATAAGATATAACGAATGAAGTCGTACATTATATGACGCATGAACTGTCCCTTAAATTAGATTGGTGTTGTTGACAAGGGTTTGAATGGCTTGAAAATTGTAAAAAATATCGTGAATTCTGCCGTATTTTAAAAATATTTCCTTTATTTATTTCAATATTTCTTTATAAAGGAAAAAATTACTTTCAGCATTTTTCGTTCCGTTTTGGATACAGTGACTATTGTTTTTGTAAAAACAGGAATTTAGTTTAGATATAATTATTCCCAATTACATTTGTATATGCAAAGAAGAAGTATTATTTTTAATGGGCTTTGTGTCGTGAGAAGTAGCAATTATAAGTGAATAATTTGCTGTGTAACTCTCGTTAAACGGTCATTAGTTAACTATAAAGTTATTCAATACTTTCAGTCATACAATGTTTCTGTGGTTGCCACTTTTCAGAGTGATATCTTCATGATTGCAAGTACTCCCCCCCCCCCCAAAAAAAAAATGTTTTAAGTTAAAAAGGTCGAAGGCCGGAGTCTCGTTATGAACATTTACTCGCGTAGTAAAGCTTCAATTCGCCTTAAAAATTGAGGTTATAAATAGGACGCCATCCCACTCCAGGATGCGTGTTGTTATTCGATGTTTTCGCGAAGTGAGCAAATTTCTTCATGTTCGTTAGTGTAAAGGAGAAATGCCGAAAAATATTGGAAAATTATAATATAAAATGTAACCATTATCAAATTAGATGATAATATCGGTTTGCTGCGTAAATGGTGTTAATTCAAGTAATAGTTTTGGGAGGTTTCTGTTTTAGATACATCTATACTTGTTTTGTTTTTTGAATCTAACTTAGCAAAATGTCGACATATACTTTCGTGTAGTCATTGAATACTCCTCCAGTTCGATGTATGTCCAGCCAAATCTGATCCAAGTATCTCAAATACTAAAACGGTGTGTGATTTATTTCACATAAACAAAATTCACAAACGAATAACTCGATGTAAAAAAACTGGGACTGATCTTTTTATACCCACCAGTAGCGGTAACTTTTTTTTTTACATACAGCTCTGAGACAATTTCATTTTAGGCATTTTTGGACATAACGCCCTTTGCGCAGCCAACCCAGATATAATTTAATTATAATTCGAGTAAATTCTATGACGTAGAGACTAGACACTTACTACTTACTTCAAATTAATATTGCATATTTACGATTTGACAAAAAAGTTTCTTATATTGCTCTGCCGGTATGGGAGGTTGTTGACAGACTTAAGAGGTATTCAGAGTTGTTGACAGACTTATGTATTCACATTTGTTATATGCCACCAAGGGAAAATTGGGACTCGGGGCTTTATGTAAAGAAAGGCGGCTGTGTGTGCTCTGTGCGTCCCGTGGAGGTCCCCGTCGCCCCGTCTTGGAGCGCTGCTCTCCCCGCGAAGCGCCGTGCGAAAAGCCTGGTTCCCGGGCCAGTGAGAAAACGTCGCCGCCGCCGCCGCCGCCTCTCTTGCGTGCTGCCATTGTTTCCTCCGCCCCCGGGCAGAGGAAAAAATTCCTGGGGCTCTCTACGCCCGCGCACAAAGCGCGTCTTTGTCAATCCCCGCGTGTGACGTCAGCATAGACAGCCGCCGCCTCCTGTTTCTGCACCGCCCCGCCGCCGAGGGGACGCGCTGGACCTCGCGAGCTGCAACGACTATTGGCTACGAATTTGGCCAAGTGTTCTGGTGTAGAGAGATTAAGAAGGGGCCGCTTTGGACACTGCTACTTGGTCACTGGCAGGTTGGCAACATAACTGCAGGTTATGTCCAAGCATTCATTTTGTCAGTGCGTTCGTTTACAGTTAGCTCATTTGTAGATGGGATCAGCACTATCTCTTGCAGTGTCGTAGCCCTGCGTGGCACACATTTGTCTCCCGACCTGTCAACCTCATCCGTTCCTAGAGTAACTCCTCAATAGTACTGGTTCTAATCCGGGAATTTTCGCCCGTGCGCTCGGGCCGGAGCGACTAGTGGTGTAGTGGTCGGAACGCTCGCTTTCCGCTTTTGGGACCGCGGTTCAGATCTCTGTCGACCCATGCGGGATATGTGGTGCACACAGTTGGTTCGCTGCAGATATTTCGCGAAGTTGGCCTTCCTCCTGTCTCACATTCCTCCATTGCTTCATTCATCATTTATATCATATTTTCCTCGTCGCATGTCCGTCAAAATCGTACACTCAGTTCCCAGTATGACCATTACGTACTAGTGCCGTAATAAACAATACATCCGGCAGTCTCGGATACATCATCTGTTGCTTCATACGACTGTAATGCTCGATACCGCTGTAACAGTCGGGACTAGTGATTTCCCAGCTGGGCGTCGCGACATCCACGGATGTTTCTTGAAGGTTTATGGGGAGTCGTGAACTGTCTGATATATTGAGCCATTCTTTCGTTATTGACTATTGAATAGAAACTCTTAGTTTTTTTGCACTTTGAAATGTTTCCGTAGGGCTTTCGTTTACTTCTAATAAAATGTAAGCAATACAGAAAATACTGTGCGTCTTCATTTTCACTATACATCGCGAATGGAAGGAGCCAATTAAATTTAGAGGCTTTTATTTAAGGGTCACGATGTCCCACGAAAGTTTAATTCATTAGGCTGTCGCCATGAAGAACTTTGGAAAATTCTGATTTAGTCGAATTGAAATCGGGGAGTGATACTATTACTCGCGCAACTTTTCTTGAACGATGACCTTGCTTCCCCCTCTCTAGCACAATAAACAGATGAAGGCAAAAGCTCGCAGCGAGCACCGATGGCAACATTCCAAATACATCTTCACTGTCGGGAAGTAGAAACAATTTTCTTTTGATGACGAGAACTTCTATCGGTTATTTTCCTCAAAAATCTAAAGAAATGACCGAAGCGGGTACGGATCTATCACAGGAGACACCTCGAACTCCTGATAAAGTGAGAACGCAAATTATTGAAAACGTTACGAAGACGTGACTGATTCTCCAGAGATTGGCATTGCTTCATAAAATCTAGTGGCTGTTTACGTAACTAATACCCCCACTCTACCCGCATTTCTTTAATCCATCGTTCAAGAAAAGTTGCGCGAGTAATACCTAATATTGGAGTTCTATTATTCATATAAGAAATACCGAATATCCGTAATAACTTATGTATAAAAAAATGATTAACTATTCGAGTTTATAAAAGAAGTGCTCAATAGAATATCGCCTGATGTCATAAGAAAATGTACCTCACCATGTGGCTGGGTAAACCCACTAGTGTGCATGCGCGAATCAGGTGCAAGGCACCTGGCAATAATGTGTGTTCAGGCGCTTGTTGGGCTGTGCCGGCAAAGGACTTGTATCGTAACGAGCACTAGGCCCTTCTCAGACTGTCCCGAGGGCCGACAGGAGCCTTTCCGCAAACGCCGTTGTCCAAACGCTGCTAGTTTTTTGTCAGCTGGGGGGAGGGGGAAGAAAGAACTGAGTTTTCAAGAAGTCGTTAGAAACTTGATGGCCTCTGTACGTGACGCTTGGCTTCTCCTCGCCAGGAAAAGAGCTTGCCCGCTTCCTAGTCGTAGCTATGCGGCCTCACGCGCGTCTTCAGGCCGTGCGCTGCTCGTGGCGTGCGCAGACCTTCGATAGAAAATTCTCAAAGAAGAAAATAAAATAAAAGTTTGCATGCGAGTCCTTTGGTTCGACTTCCCTCGTTCTGTTGCTGCTTGCGAGAAAGGAGTGGGCCTAACAATAACACTCGAGTATATGTGTGTGGGTGTGTCGAGTGTGTAATTTCGGAAACGACAACTTTACCAGTGTCTTCTGTTCAACAAGATGAACAATTTTGCGGCAAAATTCTACATTTAATGGTCGCCCAATTCTGAGTTCCATATCGCCCCCTAAGCTTGTCCTGGTGATTAGAATCGGTATGTTTGGTGCTTAATAATACAGTAGTGAGCGTCTATTTTATTCTGTTGCAAACGAAATAAAGGGAATTGATACATTTGGGGAGCGAATAACGACTCTCCTGTATCGAATCGGAGCGCGGCTGTTTTGTCAGCTTCCGGAAATCGAAAGTCTTGTAAGTGCTATTAAGAGACGCACGTAATTGTCGGGCCTGTAATTTTTTCAGGCCTGGAGTGACTGAACAGGTATATTGTTATGTCAATCTAATCGCTGCGGCGTAAAGAACTCTGCGCTCAATTTGTGGGTTCGAATCCCTCCGAAAGGTACCCATGTGTTTATCGTGTGAAAATCGCGTGTTTAGAAAAGGCTTGACATCTCGTATCATCATCTAAATTGTCATTATTGCTTTCATAATTGCCGTGAGAAGGTAATATTATAACTTCTATTGCAATAACGCTTCAGCCATCACTTGGTGGTTCTCCACTCCTGCATTATAGGTATATAACTTTCTACTACGTATACGAGAAGGTAAAACGAACCCGTCCTTCTTTTCTTCATCCGTCGCATTGTGGCATATTCGCTCAATGGTTCGGTCGGCGGTTGGATCAAGCGACGCTCCGCGTTCTGAATGGAGCCCTGCGCGTGGCCCTCCCGCCATGTGGCTCACTGATGGCGGCGGCGGCAGCGCTCCGTTCAGGGTCGCCGCCTCGCTTCCTGTGACGTCACGGGACGGGATGCTGATGTTGCCGGCGTCGCTCCCACACGCCAAGGCCGCGGGCGAGCGCTGCAGTGCAATGCGCCAGCGCCCACGCCCTCGCATGCACCCGAGCTCCACGGCAGCAGAGGGAGCGAGATTTCGAGATATCCCAGTTAAGAGTTACGGTCGTTGATAGACTTGGAATTTTCGAGTTATCTAGTTAATGTAATGTCGATATCACCAATAATGAAGAAAAAGTGAAAATATCGACTCGAGGGACATGTGGAATCGAGGGACGTGTGGAATCGAGGGACGTGTGGAATCGAGGGACGTGTGGAATCGAGGGACGTGTGGAATCGAGGGACGAGTGGAATCGAGGGACGTGTGGAATCGAGGGACGTGTGGAATCGAGGGACGTGTGGAATCGAGGGACGTGTGGAATCGAGGGACATTCTTAAAAGCAGCTTCCCAAAATAATATTTTAAAAAAATATAAACTTCCCGTGCAACAAAGATTCCAAACTCATTTGCCTCGAGACTGTGTGGACTAATTTCCTTTCAATTCGAAAACAAATGATCTTTTCTATTGGATACATTTTTAATAGTGCCGAATTCTACCCTTCGACAATATTTTTCAAGCCGTACATAGCTTACCACTGGTGAGACCAAGTTCAGAAAACATATAGTTGGCTCTTGTGAGCAATTGTGAAATGACAAGTGAATGAGGTTACATGAGATTACACGGCATACATTGTGACACATTACATTAAGCTTCCTCTACCCCGAACAGTAGGATTATCTATTTTAATGTATGCCTTCGACATTTTCAATTTAAAAGCATTGTCAGATATTGCGAAAGCATAAAATATGTGAAAAAGCACCATTGAAAAATCATGAAGGCAACGTGTTGAGGCCATGTAATCAGTCGGACTGAAGCAGTGGCATTGACCGTTGCTTGTGCGTTATATAACGCTCGCGTGCGTGCGCCGGCAGAATGTGACTGCCACTCTTTGTGTTGTCTGTGGGCCGATTCTAGGAATGATCTGACCGGGTCACCGGACTCGAAAATACTGTGTTTTATTTTTTCCTGAATGTAGCGGGAGGCCGTTTTCATAAGTGGGGTGTATCCGCGTGGCAGAATTCAAAATCGAAAGTAATACCTCGTGCATTCTCTTTGCTTAAAGCCCTACGTTGTGTATATGAAGAAAATAATATTATACATAAAATATTTTTGATAAAATAGTTGCTTTTTTGTGTGGTTTGTATAATATGAGTATATCAACACACTCTTGCATGAGGAAAAAAGCTAACGGTAAATTATTGTTATTATAAAATGTGGTTTATTATGCATAAATAAGTATTATTTTTGTTGCAATGTGCATACAAATTTCATATTTTGTTGTTTATTTTTTGGGGGGGGGGGGAGTAGAGTATTGCTTTCTGCGCGACGAGAAAACTAGAAAATGAGAATTTATTTTAGTGAAACATGCGGAAAGTTATTTCAGTATGATAATTTGTTGCACAGTAAAAGAGAAAACAACAACACAGTTTTATTACTGCGCTAAACTAACTGCTAAAATAACTTACTGAAGCAGATGGGATCGAAATAAACTCCCAAGAAACTGAATGTAAAGGTTGTTAATTGCGACCTCAAGAATCAAGTTCTATTTTACGTACTGTAGTTAAATTATATTCTTGGCTGCCTTTCTTAAAGTTTCTAATCGTTTTTCTATTTCTGAAACGCTTTCCCATTACTTACATAAAAGCACTATTTCCGTGCGAAAAAATCAGACCATAAGACAAAATTTACTTTTTCGATCAAAAGAGAAGACACGATTATTCATTTATGGTATTGTTACAAGAATTAAATAAAACGCCGTAGTTTTGTATTTTTATGGGCTTTTCTACTTTGGCGTCTTTGATCGTTATTGCTTTTCTATTTTCTTCCCTTCTTTCATATTGTTGACTTACTCTTCTGCCAGCTGATACTCTGCACATCGACTCTTTAAGCCATCTGTTTTCATTACCCAACTTATTTTTACTATCACACTATACATTTTACAGGTGCTGACATTGTCCTTTGACAAACAAACATTCATATTTTTATCTCAGAACACCAGTAAAGTATTGAAAACTATTAATAATAATAATAATAATAATAATAATAATAATAATAATAATAATAATAATAATAATAATAATAATAATAATAACTGAACTAGCTTAACCCATTTCAATCTGATTTGATCTCATTTATTTGTGAAATACATTGTAATATATATGTGCCTTTTTTGTTGCAGGTATGCCTGTGTTATTTACCGTCTACTGAAAATCTTCCCTCTGCAGTTTTGAAAGCGATACATTACAACCAAATTCGTAAGTAACAACTTTCAATCTGTTTGCGGATCGGGGCGGAGGACAAGCCGCCAGAACAGACACACGTACTCGCGTGCTGTCGAAGTGTTCTCGGATTCGAATGTTTTCCCTAAATCGTTTGTAGTTTGGCCACTCGGAGGAATTTGCGACCCGAACCGGAAACCGCAAGCATCGCTCTATAATAATTAGTATGTAAGAATGCATGGATTGGTTCCATCCATAAAAAGGGAAACAGGAACGAGCGTTAAAACTGTCGAGCAATGGGTGTAATAGCTACTATGGGTAGACTGTCGGGACGGAATTTGACTTGAAGGCTGGAAGTGGATGTTAATTAAATTAAGGAATACAGTGATTTTTACGGCAGGAGAATCTTGTGCATATAATATATTCTCTATTAAACAACTTATTGAAAAGAAAGTGTCAACTCTCTACTGTTAAGTTTTGCTGATTTAAGGAAGGCGTGTGGTACTGTTCCGATAAATAATAATAATAATAATATCAATAATAATATCAATACTAATAATATTAATAATAATAATATTAATAATAATAATATTAATAATAATAATATTAATAATAATAATGATAATCATAATAATAATGATGATAATGATAATAATACAAATTAAACATGGAAAAGTGTGATGTCTCGCCATCGTTTTCAAAGGGCGCAATCGTTGCGGCGTCGGTGACCTCGTCGGGAGTCGAACCGGAAGCCCGAGCGCCCCCGCGCGGGGCACGCAACATTGCTCCGTCACATCCGCCGGCGTTCGGACACGAGTTTGGGGGCGGGGGGGGGGGAGGGGAGGAGAATGGCTGTTCTCGGGAAAAGTCGTCTGGCGTGACGCGGACCGCGCCGCCCGCCCGCCCGCACAGAGCTGCAATTTCGCAGTCGACTGTGCTCGGGCGGGCGACGGAACGAGATACCAGTTTTGGACGCGCAGTGGTTGGAATTGGAGGATTGCTGTTGTGGCGATGCGTACTTTATTTTGTGTGTCAACTAATGTATTGGCGGACATTGTGCGATGTTAAGAAATTCTGTGATGTGCGAATATTTTATATCATAAATAGTGTTTTTGTTCTTACAATAATTGTTGTTTTGGGTGTGCGATTCAATTGATGTCAAAGAAGTAATTTAAAAAAATTGATAACACTCTTTTTCAATCACGCCTCAATTGTAGTTGCAATCACGCCTCAATTGTAGAAGCAATAAAAAAATGTAACAGTCGCCTAATAATTAAAGATTCATTACGTTGTTTTCTTACATTCGTTCCTTTATTCAATTTTCTGTATTATCTTTAATTGAAGTAATTTTATTTTCTTGAAAAATATGAATAATTTAGTTTCTGCATTTCCATGTCTTGCCTCGATGGCGCTAATGTCATGGGCAGCATTCGGGAGGCGTCATATCACTACTTTCGCGAAAAGTGGTGCGATGCGGGTCGTAGGCCCGGCAGAGTCTGTGATGTCAAAAGCGAAATTCAGTGGCAGATTAGAGGGAGGGTAATGCCCCAAACTATGAGTAATAACCGCAGCCGAAACGAAGCCTCGCACAAGGCACACTCTTTAAAAACATTTCTATTTGCAATCTGTTTCATGGGAACAAAAGGCAAATGTATTGACAGATTTACAAAGACACGCGAAGAAACTGTGCGCAAACGGTCCTTCATGGATTCAGTTTCGCCACAAATATGGCCCGAAGCAGCGAAACGGATGCGAGAGACCCTTTCCGAAGCGCAGGAGATGAACCTCTCTCTTTTTCGTTTTGTGGCACTCCCTAGCGCACGCTCTGTCATCCAAATTGGATGAACGCGAGCACTCTCTTTCCCGTGCTCTGCAACATTGCATCCCAGTGTGGACGCGTCTTCACCTTTCATATATTATTAAAAATATCTCGCGGGCTGGATGGCCGTGGTCTATCGGACATGTGTGAAATCCTGCATTGCTTTCAGATGTTGGCGTAAGGTTCTGCAACACATAAGTGCAATGGTGTTGTATCGTCTAAGAGGAGGGATGTCAATGAAACTCTGTTTAAGCGAATGAGTAATTATCCCATTTTGGCTTAAAAAAAAGCGAAATGCCTGACGTTTAAAACAATCAATTTGGGCTTTCCTTCAAACGCAATTTGTTTCGCTGATATTGATGTTCCATTTCGCAGGTTTAGGACCAAAAAAGATCAGTGTTGCAGACTATAGAAAGGTCTGTAAAACGCATTATTAGAGGTGGGTGTTGAGAGAAAAAAAGAAAAGAAAAAAAGAAAGGGAAAAAAAGAAAGGGAAAAAAAGAAAGGGAAAAAAAGAAAGGGAAAAAAAGAAAGGGAAAAAAAGAAAGGGAAAAAAAGGGAAAAAAAGAAAGGAAAAAACAAAACAAAACAAAAAAAAAACAGAGTAGAGATAGTTGGTTCCCTTGCTGTGGAACTGCTCTCGTCCATCCCACGGCATTTGAGAAAGCGGGCGGGCGGGCGGGCGCGCGCGGGCGGGTCGCGGGCCCGGGGCCGGCCTTGGCGCCGAAAGCGAAATCCAGCGGCCCTGGCTCACTGGGGCGGGCGGGCGGGCGGAGAGTCCTTAGGAAAGGAGGCGAAGGACTCGCGCCGCGCCGCGGCGGGCGGTCGCATTCAGCCGCCCGGGTCCTCGTTGACCGCCCGCGCGCCCGCTTTCCCTCGGGCGCCGGTCGCGGGCGAAGGTGAGGCGGGCGCTCCTGCATTCGGCACCCGAGGTGCGGCGCCGAGGGGCATCTGGGCGCGGGGGCAAATATTTGCCTGGAGGCGGTGTCTGCACTTGCCTGCTCTGAGCTTCTTGCAAGACTTCCCTTTCCATTCGTTGCTCCTTCTTTCTTCTTCTCCTTCTTCGTTTTCACCTTCGTCTTCTTTTGGTCTTTTTCTTTTCTTCTTCTTTTCCTTTTTTCCGTTTTCTTTTTCTTCTTTTTTTTCTTCTTTGCCTTCTTCATCTTCTTCGTTTTATTCTTATACTTCTTCCCTCCCCTCCCCCTTCCAACGACTTTCTAGGTTTTTGGCCTTGTACACTTTCTCGTTCCGCTTGTTGAACTTCACGTAATATTAAAATATAATTCATTAGTCTCATACAATATATCTCATTAGTCATCAATATACGTGTTCAATCTTATTTTGGTTAACTCATATCCCCATTGCGTTCATGCCTTGATATTTTCCCAAATCTAGTGGTAGGAGCTTCTAATGTATGACATGAAAGGTTTTAAAAAAATACAGAGGCAATGAATGCCTCCCAGTCTATCACGGTAAAACGAACTGGTAAGAATAGAGGTAATTATGGTATATGGAAATAACGTAATACAAGGCGGATGATAAGTGTGAAACGCACGTAAATTACTAAGAGAAGAGCTTTCGAGCCCACTAATAGTCGAATTAATGTAGCTTGACACTCCCGTCTAAGCGACATTCTTTCCGGCCATCAACTATTATTTTATTTCCCATCATTTTCTCCTCTTATTTTATTAATGAATTTCTTCGATTGGTTCTAGAATGTGTTGGTTTGCCCCTGGTTGTTTTTTTTTTAACAGGAACAGTGACACTTTCTTCTCCTCCACCGATTTGCCTCGCGGCGGTACCTCATTCCCCACGCAGGGCTGCTTCTGGTCAGCAGGTCTACTCGATTTCCCAGCGTACTAAGATTCTCTTACTATATTAATTCTGGAACATCTTCGATTGCTCTTTTTTTACCAGGGGCGGTGTCCCCCCCCCCTCTCTCTCTGTCTCTCTCTGTTTCTCTCTCTGTCTCTGTCTCTCTCTCTGTCTCTGTCTCTCTCTCTCTGTCTGTCTCTCTCTGTCTGTCTCTCTCTCTGTCTGTCTCTCTGTCTGTCTGTCTCTCTCTCTCTCTCTCTCTCTCTCTCTCTCTCTCTCTCTCTCTCTCTCTCGTCCCATCTCCTCCGCCGCCCGTGGCGCGGCTGTGCGTGGCTCCTTCCTCGCGCGGGAGGCCGGCCGAGTGGCTGGGGCCGCGCCCCGCGCCGGGCACTTGTCGCCTCCTGATCGCCCCCGTCGCTACGCAACGCGCCACGCGGGGGCGGCCGGCCTGGCGAGCACCTTCGCTCTGAAACCAACATCAATATATTCCACCAGAGCCATCGATATATTAACGTCCATGCTTTGTTTCCAATGTTCTTTAGATCGGTAATTTTTTCCAAAAACATCGATTTAAAAAAAGTTTGGCATCTTTTTTGACAAATTTGAACGTGGTAATATCGTTATACTGCATTTTCAACATTGACTGTGTAGATTATTGATTAGAAAAATAAGGTGCCATTGAGTGCTTTAAGGCAGAACATACCTTCACGTATTATGTATATTAAATACATGACGTTTTACGTCGTTGATTTATGAATAAAAGGGAGTGAATGGAATAATAGCAAAACACGATGTCCTTTATTTTTTATTTCCTTCTTTACTTTCCGTAAACATTATTATTAACATATTATAGGTGACCAAGCAATAAAATGTATTGGTATATAATTTACGTACTGTGATTAAAAATACAAATAGGAAAATACCATCTGTTTTATCATATTTAAAACATCGTTTCTGTAAACATCGAAGATTTTTGTCGATGTTTTCGCAGCGACGAAATTGATAAAATGTAAATTACATAGAATTCAATACGTCATCATTCTTCGCGTACATGCTTGTATATTAATTTAGCATGAATTAAAACGAAACATATTACTTATAGTAACCTACCCATAATTACTGGTCAATAAGTCACTTATAATATTTTTTTATACTAATGATGTTGGTTGATATCGGATCTTTGTTGTTCTTTTTTTGCGTGTCTGGCGGTAATGTGCATGTATTTTCGGTGCGATAGTGCTGTGAAGACAGTACTTTTCAAGGATTGTATGAAATGAAAGTACGTTAGTTTACCAGTGCTGTGCTTTCCTGGCGGTTTTCCTAACTAAACCCTTCTTGGAGGGTGATGTCACATTACATCAGCTCTCGGAGCGACCATATGTTTCGGCTGTTCGCAACCCGCTTAAGCCAACCTCTGGTCAGGGCTTATCATCGGATGTTCTTGTCACCCTCTCTAAGCTCCGCCCTCCCTCACCCTCCCTCCCTCTGCGGCGCTCCTGCCAGCTCCGGGCCTCCTCGCTGCCTCAGACGAGTCTTGCCGCTCTGGCACCCAGCCGACACAGCGGTCACCACACCACCAGCACAACAACAACCTTCAAAAATATCACCACTACCTCCACCACCGCGGTCACCACCACAACGGTGACTACCGTAACCACCGTCATCATCAATCACGATCATCACTACCACAATCACCTGTCGCCTGCACCGCACCACCATGATCACTACCATCACCACCTTTACCACCACCACTATCACCACCTACCATCCCACCACCACCCCTACCAGCACCACCACCACCAGTGCCAACACCTTACAATCACCACCACCACCCTACCATCATTACCATCCTACCAGCACCATCACCACCCTATCATCACCGTCACTACCCCTACCATCACCATCACTACCCCCACCATCACCATCACCCCGACCATCACCACCACCCTACCTTCACCACCGCCAGTGCCAACACCATTTCTACCACCATCACCACCACCACTACTAACAGCACCATCACCACCACCACTACGGCCGTCAACAGTGCCGCCACTACCTCCTATCACCGCCGCTGGCGTGGCCTTTCCTCCACCCTGGATGTGACCCGTCTTCATTTTCCCGGCCCCGCATCGATCTGACGCCGTCGCCTTTGTCGCGACGGCGTCGCTTCGTCGGGGGCGATTCCCCCCCGTCTCCCCCACCCTTTCGCTGCGCCTGGAGGAGCCGCCGCTGCTGGGCTTCGCTTCGCTTCTCGCGCATACGACCCGTGCGTTCGTTCTTAATTCGGGCCTCTTGGGCGTTTTGTTCCCTTTTAGGGCTGTATGCTATTCAAATCTGATGGCTGTATCGTATACTGCCCAAATCTGCTGGATTCATTGATTGTTGTGTGGTAATTACAAGGTGCTGGGTGAGAAGTATCAATGTAGTAAATTTGCCGATTGAATTGTTTAACCAATTTTTCAGTTAATCAGGACAATGTTTAAAGGTGAATCTGAATGTAGAAATTAAGTATATATTTTGCCCCTTGAGTTTTTAATAAAGTAAATACCTTGTTACACATTTACCTGTGTCTGTCTTTAAAAGTTCATTAATTCAATTTCCCTAAAATGTTTGTTTGGAGATGTTCATATTATCTTCCAGATCTTAAAATGAAATTTAAAAGAAATAAAAAAAAGCATGTAATTTCATGTCGAGAACATAATGTGCTTGCTAAATGTAACTACACAGTTGCAGATATTTGCTTTGGGAACTGTTTGAATTAGTATCGTCTCAGGAGGACTACAAAAAAGTTGGAATGTTTGTGAGCCTAAGAAGCTTTTTATTGAGCCACTGCGTCATTGCGCGGTACCGTTCTCTGTTCACATTTTAGCTGGCCCATCCTCGTCGTCAGCGACATCGTCCTCCTCTCCCACGTCGTGGGATTTTAATGTCGCAAAAATGTCTCTGGAGTGTGCGATGAAGGCAATATGAAACATGACTCAAGGGAGCATATTCAGTTCATTTTCCATTTTGGGAGTCGCGGAAAATGACTGAGAATCGGAGGTTCAGGGCTCCAGGTTAGGGACTGGGTGACCGATCTCTGGACTGCGCTATCTCGGCCCGAGACGACATCACGGTAGAATTTTAATATCGCGAAACAATACTCGACCTTCGCGCCGCACGGAAAGGAAAATATGAAATACGCCTCGGAGAGCCCATCCACTGCTTTTTCCATTCGGCGGGGCTTCGAAAAGGGAGGCCCGAGGCCAGACGGCGCGGCGGGTCGCGAAGGTTCGCCCCGCTCTCGAGTTGCCTCTGCAAAGGCCGCGTTAACCCTGGCTGGCGCGCAGGTGGGAGCCGGGGGCGGGGGCGGGGCCGCCGTCTCGCCCGTTTCATTTTCGTGATTTCTATCCTTGTCGTCGCGCCGCGCTGCGTCCGCGGGGCGTTGTCGAGGCGGGCTGGCGCTCGGCGGAAGGACGCGTCTGTTGGATGACATCGAGCCCCCCCCCCCCCCCCCCCCCAGGCGACTTTCAGAAGGAAGAGACTTGCGCGGGGAAAAGAATAATGTTGTTTCGCCGCTTGTAGTGCTTGGAGATGCATAAAGGAGGCGAAATTCAAACGGAGCGGTGCGGCGGTTCCAACCTCGTCGCTGTAAAATTTTAATCAGAAGACTGTGTTTATGTCGCAGACATTTTAACCGACGTCTAAAGAAACTTTACTACATAGTGAAACGACAGGGACGGAATTAAAATGTGGTTTTTGGAAAGTACGAGAAAGTATTAATAACACATATATAATAGTTAATAGTTGATTGAGTGTGTTGATTTGTAATATCCCTTCTCAATCGTATCTCATGTGTGAAATGCGGATCCACTTTCACCACTGCTCTCTTGCGGCCACGCCCTCATCTGCGAAGAGTGGTGATTTCGTTGCGCCAGCAATTCCTCCCGGTCTCATCACCTTGACTGGTTTGGTGTGATGTGTCAGTTGTCACTTCCATTATAATTGAAGTATTTTATCGCTTTCGCTTTCACCTCAGCCTCCGCTTTCCGAAGGAGCGCCGAAGTAACACGTGGCTCGTTTGGGTCGCGCCGGGCCGCCTTGTTAAGGCCGAGAGGCTGTGCGATGAGCTCGAGGGGGGGCCGGCTCCCCCCGGCGCGGGGTGGTCGAGGGGGAGGGGGTAAATGTGGTGTAATGCGTCCTCGGTACGAGTTCATCGCGTCGTTCAGACCGGATCTCGCCGGGCGCAGGGGTTGTTGAACTAAATTAGACGCGGGGTCTTCCGCGTGCTGCTGCCGCTGCGGGAGGCGGTGGGGAGAGAGAGAGAGAGGAAGGGTGGCAGGAGGGAGAGGGTGAACACGGGATGGAGCGTTGTTGGAGGAGGTGGATTGTGGTAGTGATACTGATAGTTACGGTGATAGTGGTAGTGATGGTTGGAGGTGTATTGGTACTAGTGGTGATGAAGGTACTGGCAGAGGCAGGGATGGTAGTGGTAGTGTTGGTTGGACTGGTTGTGTTGGTAGTAATGGTGGTGAAGGTACTGGCAGAGGCAAGGATGATAGTGTTAGTGGTGGTTAGAGTGGTAGTGCTGGTGAAGATACTGGTAGTGGCGGGGATTTTAGTGGTACTGGTGGTTGGAGTGGTAGTGTTGGTTGCAGGGAAGGTAGTGGTAGAGGTAGTTAGTGGCAGTGTTGGAAGATGGTAAGGGTAGTTGGGATGTTACTAGGGATGGCAGTGGTTATGGCGGTCGTGTTTGTGATTGTTGGGGTGCTAGAGGCATCAATGGTAGTAGTGGCGAAAGTAAAGACGGTGATGGGAGTGGCAACGGATGAACTGGTAGCCACGTTGATTTGGACGCCGAACAGTACAATGACGTTTACAACAAATCGAACGTTCGCAATCCCAACCAGAGAGACGGCTTCGCCCTGTGCCAACTCGATAACAATTGCGTTCCAGTTGCGATAGGAATTGTAACTGTGACAACGGAGCGCGGCGAATATCGCGCGTCGGTTGCCGTCGTGGCGGTAGCGGCGAGGGGGCGTTAGCGGCCTGGTTCCGCGCTGGAAAAAAACAAGTCGCTTCAATCGAGGAAGACCACATGCCGCGCGGCCCGCCCCCGGCAGCTCGCGAGGGGCGAAAGTGGAAAGGAGGAAGGCGAGGGGTGATCTCTGCGAGCGCACTGTTGCCAACGTTTGGAAGTGAAACTAGACAGCGCGGAGGAGCAGTTTTGGGTCGGGATCACTCTGAAACGATGGCGTGCAGTAATTTATCAGTGTTAGTGCACGTGTCTCTGGCACATTAAATAGCGTTTGTTAGAAATTTCTTTCATGTCCAGATACGGCAGACTTCCAAATCTAAATACGACTTTTACTTTGCTGTCTTAGCTGTTGTGATCTGTTTACTAATGCAGAGGGAAATGAGGGAAATACCCCCCCCCTCAAAAAATTAAGTACCTACCTATTAATTTAACTTGTCACTTCAAAGCAAAAATCTTTTCGGATAATATTTAAAACGAATAAAATCGTATTGCACCATGCGCCATACTATTATAAATATAATATATATTTATACATGTATACCCCCACCAAAAAAATCGTGCATTGATACGCTCCAGATGGTAGAAACATAAATGAAAACATACGTGATAGGGTGACGTGACGAGTTCCTTCGTACAATAGTTTTCGAAGTTATTTGTGATTGTGTTAATGCAATCGGATCAAGACATTAGAGGCAAATGGAAAAGCTTACGTGGCGTGAACTATGTTCAATGTTATTTTATTGAGTGGACAGCGTGGACGCTAATGCGGACTGCGCGCGTAGCAAGCGCTTGGCTGTCGCAGGCGCCCGCTGGCCACGGGAGCCCGTGCGGAGCGCGTATCCAGTGTCCTGCGAAGGGCGGTCGCTAGGCGACGACGGCGCTCGACAACAAAGCGACGATCGCATCGCTTCGCTCCGCGTCGCGTCGTGCCTCGTTGCTTGGCCTCTCCGCTGGGCGGCGCAGTCGGGTCGTCTGCCCTCTGCCGTCGCGACGGCCAGTCGTTTCCTTCCTTTTTTCTTCTTCTTTTTTATTTTTCTTTGACTCGCGTCGCGAGGATTTGGGCGAGTCGTGGAGTAGGCCACCGGTCAGACTGCACTGGATCCGAGGTTCAGTTCCCGGTGGATCCATGTTGAATGGTAGTGGGCAAACTGGATCGGGGCAGGTTTGCTTCATTCGTTTGCACCTTTGCTTGATCATCGTGTGTAATGTCCGTTAATGTTCCTTCATCAAGTCACCTCATCCATCTTAGAATAGATAAAGAATCAGAATATACTTGTTAAAGTGGTATTACGGTTGTGGTTGGATATCGTTCTGATGTCCAATAAAGACCATTTTTAGAAATGTGGTAATTGGTTTGCATTATATCTTCCACTTTCTGTGACGTTGGTAATTGTAAAAACTGGAAACCTCGCTCTTCCTCCTGTTTACATAGTCCCTTTATCAGCTTTGTCTCTTCGTCCGAATTTTTGGTGCCTACAGTCTATTCTACGTTGAATCCGGCGTTTCTAATTCTCACCTTTGCACTCGCCACTACATCTCTTTCTAATCTACCCATTATCTTCGTATTATTAATCTTCCATCCCGTTTCGCTGCCATTACTTTGCTTTCTCGCATTTAACGCCTTCGTTCTTAACACCATCACTTAATTTATAATTTTTATTTCATCGAATACAATTTGTCCTGCACCGACGCCAGAACATGCCTCATAACTTTTATTTATAACAGACCATCCTCACATTACCATACCGTTACCGTCACCGTTACCGTCACCGTTACCGTTACCGTTACCGTTACCGTCACCGTTACAGTCACCGTTACAGTCACCGTTACAGTCACCGTTACAGTCACCGTTACAGTCACCGTTACAGTCACCGTTACAGTCACCGTTACAGTCACCGTTCGTCACCGTTACAGTCACCGTTCGTCACCGTTCGTCACCGTTACAGTCACCGTTACAGTCACCGTTACAGTCACCGTTACAGTCACCGTTACAGTCACCGTTACAGTCACCGTTACAGTCACCGTTACAGTCACCGTTACAGTCACCGTTACAGTCACCGTTACCGTTAGTCACCGTTACCGTTAGTCACCGTTACCGTTAGTCACCGTTACCGTTAGTCACCGTTACCGTTAGTCACCGTTACCGTTACAGTCACCGTTACCGTTACAGTCACCGTTACCGTTACAGTCACCGTTACCGTTACAGTCACCGTTACCGTTACAGTCACCGTTACCGTTAGTCACCGTTACCGTTACAGTCACCGTTACCGTTACCGTCACCGCCACCGCCACTGCCACCGTCACCGCCACCGCCACTGTTACGGCCACCGCCACTGTTGCCATCACCGCCACCGCCACCGCCACCGCCACCGTCACCGTGTTTCTGCGCTCCACGGCGGCGGCCTGCTCAGCCGCGTCCAGCCGAGCAGGCCCCGTTGCTAAGAGGGCAGTGCCCGTCGCAAAGGTTCCGAGGGCGCGTCTGGAGGCTCCGGTTTCCTCCCGCAGAAAGCGCCTTATTGTGCGTCCGCAGGGCCTCTCCGAGCCAGCCGCCCACCGCCCACCGCCCTCCGCCCACCTTCCACCGCCCACCTTCCACCGCCCCCCGCCCACCGCCCCCCGCCCACCGCCCCGTGAGGCGAAGAGAGGTTCTGTGAACCGAGCGTTATTTCGCGGTGCTTTAATGTGACCTGATATTGAGAGCGATTCCGATCACACAAGAAAACTAAACTAAAACTAATCAGTTCTGTGTTATTGTTTGTCATTGTATCATAAGTTGCGAAGAATGATACGTTATTTCAGATGATCAGACGTCTTTTTTTGGTATGCTTTATATTTTTCTAACTTGTTCTCGAATCAGACGTGTTAATCAGTTCATGAACTACATAAGAACTCTTCGGTTTGTGTCGCCGTAAACACAATTTGATTGAGTTCTAAGTGTTTGCGCGTAAAATTAGCAAAATGTGTGTGTGGACGTCTGCAATGTCATGACTATTTTCTTTCTTCGTGATTGATCATTGATTTTCAATGTTTAGTGTATTTTCGCTTTAGGGAAACGCGTGAGACGTTTTCAATACTATCAGCTATTCGGTGAATAATATATGAATGAATGTGTTAAAACCCTCCCTACAATACATTGATATTTTCTGAAACAGTGAAAGAGTTGCAATATTCCTTTTTCAATTAATATATTTTAAAATTATATGAAATTATTCTTCCCCATGTGCATTTAAATATAGTGTACATTTATTATTTTGAAATTATAATTTGTGCAAAAAATTAATGCACTATTTTATTAAAATGCTCTCGCGCTGAAATAGTTAATTGAATCTGTCAAAACATATCAAAAAATTAATTACTGCCAATGTTTCCATATATGTTCATTACATTAAAGCGTTTTTCATTATTCATATGTGCTTATTTTTTTCTGGAGACTTCGTTTGCTTGTTTGCTGGGAATATTGTTTTTAAATGTATTTTGTTGTGAATGTATTTTTCTTTGATCGACAGCTGATTGCGTGCAGGGGTTTTAATCAACTGTATTAACCCGATTCATTGAAAGTTATCTTGGAACAAAGCGAATCCACAGTTTTTTAAAAGAAGATATGCAATTTCACCATTGTGTAATTAATAAAAATATAATTTAAATTTATATATTTTTAGTTGACGTAGAAATCCTACAGTTAACCCTAGAGAAATATTTGCATACTACGGAGAATAGTTTATCTCCGGAATTATGCGAGTTAATTCTTGGAATGGAATTTCTTTCTAACACCTGAACCATCGGAGATTTTTTCCATTGATCCATCTCGACATGTCGATTGATATTTCCACGCACGTCAACTGCTAAGGTCACCAGTCTCGTTAGCGTTCTGAATATTAATCCCGGGAGATAGCGGTGTTCCTGTCCCGCGGGATGGCGAGTTCGCCCAACGAGCTTCCCGTCGATTCGCGGGCTTTTCCGTCTCCAGGTCTCTCCCCCAGCAAGGCAAGGTCGCAGCCGGGAGAAGCTCTAAGCTCCCGAAATGTGTAGTGTGGAGCGTGTCAAGGTGTGTACGCGAGAGGGAGGGTAGGACAAGGAATCGGAAGTAAAGATGGCGCACGATCCGTGGCCCGACGCTGCTCTGGTATTGGTCGGGGAAGGCGCGGAGGACTACCAATCAGAGCAACAGGCCACTAGAATTCCCCTCCAGACGTCGGTGAATTCCAACATACGTATTTAGCTAGAATCAAAAATCCGCCCCCGTCATGATGTCCCGTTCGGAACCGCCGAGACTGGGTCACCGCTGTCCGAGTTAAATCAGCCAGTTGCCGAGGATGTTTTACTGGGAACTTCTTTAGAACCGAACGGGCCATTCCAACAATTTTTTCCCGTATTGTCCATCCGAGTCCCACCCCACCGCGATCTCGCTCACCGGCATGTATGCGTGGCCTACTGCGTTCCGCGCGGCAGTGGCATCGTAGGCGCGAGTCGCTCTCTCCGTTCCGAAATCCGCCGACTGCGAATTGCGCAGCTCGTGGGGCGGTCGGCGTCGCGTAGCGTGCGCGCGCCGAGTCGCCCGGCGTCGCCCGGGCGTAGCGTGACCCGCGCCGCCCGTGTGGGAGCGGCCGGCGGAGGCGGAGGCGGGGCCGGGCCGCGCCCGCTTTGCCCGAAACGTTGGCTCCCGCGCCCGCCCGCCCGCTCCCTCCGTCGCCCGCCGCCGCCGCGCCGGCAGGAAACCGCCAATAACCACACTCCGCCCGCGCGACGCGGCGGCGTCGCCCTGCGCCCGCCCTCTGCCCGCCCGCCGGGGCTGCGCGCCTCTCTGATCACGGCCCGGCTTAGGTGGCTCAGGGCATCGATTGATGTCACCGCAGTGCCTTTGACCGGGAGGTCCTACGGATTCACCTCCGACGGAGGCAGGATTTTCGGCTCCAGCCACGGAGCTAGGGCGAATTCAGTCGCTGTCTGGAGGAGAACCAAAGCAGCTGGCTGCACTAATTGCTGATTTTCCCGATCAACACCAGACGAATGACGGAGCAACACCCTGCTAAACGGGCCATGGGCTGCAAGCAATCTTTCCTTCCTCTTTCTTTTTTTATCTTCATCCCTTACTTACACACTCACGCGTCAATGCACTACCCTGCTATTAATGCCGGGATACCTGTTAGGAGTTTCGAGTTTGTCCCGGGGGAGGGGGGTGCCCGCTTGTGGGAGATACCTAGATGCGGAAAACACAGCAAGCCGTCGTGTAGGTCGGCACTGGATCCCGTCGTACACCTGGGAAGAGCATCGCCAACCCCGCGATAAAAAATACACGCACAAAAATACACTACACTCTCCGGAATCACTAATCAATGGAGCGACCAATGATCATGGAGCGTGTCGTGACGAACGAAGCCCGGCTCACACGTCGGCGAGTACTCTTCACAGGCTGTCGGCAGACCCCTCACGAAATGTCACTGTCTTATGTCTCAACTATGTCTCAATTATTAGGTGCCATATGCTCTCATACCCAAATTTGGAGGGGTACAGTTTGCGTGGTGTTTTAATCGACTGCCGCCGTTCACGAGTTTGAATGCAGACCATTTGAATTTGTGTTAACTTTGTGACTGCAAAAGGGCGATGAATGTTTCCGAGATGACTCATGGGCCCGCTGATGTGGGCCACGGGCAGGGCGCGCCATTTGAAGAGCAAAGGCATTCAATGCGGTCGTGTGGGGCTTCTAGAGTACGGGAGTGAAGCTGTGACAGAAAGACAAGGGTGCTGTAGAGCGACTAGCTCGACAGTGTAGACAGAGGAAGCGGTGGCGGCGGCTGTTGGGGGTAAGTGGCGATGGCGTGGGGGGTGGTAGGAGTGGAAGCGACGGCGGTGGTAGCAGATGTGGCTGTGACGGTGATGACGGGAGCGGCGTTGGTATAGGAGGAGGAGGCAGGATGAGTTGGTGATATAGGAGGCGGGGTGGCGGTGGTACAGGAGACGGCGGCGGCGTGGGAAGTGGTGATGGTGGTGGTACAGGAGACGGCAGTGGGAGGGTAAGGAGGCGGCGTCGGGAGCTTGTGGTGGTGTCGGTAACGGAGGTGGGTGTAGCGACGTGGAGGTGGTGGTAAAGAAAGTGGGCACGGGAGGGTGGTACAGGAGACGGTGGGGAGCGGTGGGGATGGTACAGGAGACGGCGGCGGTGGGTGACTGGGTTGGGGTGGTAAAGTAGGTTGTTGTCGGTGGCCGGTGGTGGTAGTAAATCAGGCCTGGTGGTTGTGATTGGGGTGGGGGCGGCGGTGCTAGAGGAGAGTTGGACGGCGCGGGGCCCGCAGCAGGGCACCTGCCTCAGTTGCGTCAGTGCTGCCTGCGCACGCCGCCGCCGCCGCCGCCGTTGCCTTGCGACACGCGGCGACCGGTTCGGCCGACTCTCCCAGCCGCTATTGTGTTGCTCTTTTACAGAGATTCCAGTTTTTAAACTGCCCCTTTTGGACCGCGCTCCGCGCCCACTTATTCCATTACGGCCCCCTTGTAATTTGTGTGACCATCGACGTGCAGGAGACGGGACGAGTGTTTTTGATGTGTGATGGATCGATGTGCCTTTAAGTGATGGCCTCCTCGTTATGAGAAATGACATTGAAAAATACTGTTATTAGTAATTATTGACGATACGGGAAGAAACATAGCTGATGTTAAGTTTGAAGGTTTATTTGAGAGACGCTGCCTAGGGAGGGGGGGACTAATATTGTAATAGCGTAATTGTGTCCTTCCATAAAACGTTCTTTATTTTGCGGTCGGTAGGTCACTGCCGCAAAGTAGGCTACCTCTCATTACTGTCTCCGCCTGCGTTGTTTAATGCGCAGAATGCATGCATTTCGTGAAGATGGGTATCGCGCTGGACGCCCTGCGCAGGCGAGGTGTGTCCGCTGAAGTAATTACGTCGGCCATCGTTCGTGTAAGTTGCTTCGTGTGCGTTTCATTTCACTGATAGGTCAGAGTACGTTGGAAGGAAATTAGTTTTCCTCGCGTGTCAGGTTTCATCATTTGGGTTCCAATGTATATAATGTCAAAACCAACAAGTAAAAGACTATAAATTGAACGTGTGTGATTGCGGCTTCCCAGGACCTCCTTTTCGCCCCACTAACACACTCGCTCCAAGCTGGTTTACGCAACTCTTGTTTGTCGTGTACGTATCCTCTGATGGGATCGAGCAATTAATTGCTGTGTATCACGCATTTGGTTCAATGGCACGACTGGATAATTCGAGAAAAAAAATTAAAATAAAATAGGTTTATTTTTCTCTCCTTTTTGCCGCGAAATATCGCGCGTCTTTCAACCCTCCCTGCGGCGCCAGTTGCCGGGGCAGAAGGAGCGCGGAGGCCGTTTCGCGCGATGTTACGTAACCGCGAACGCCCGAACAGAGGTCGGGAAGTTGTCTTTTTCGCCGCGCGCGGTTGCGGCGACCGTGGCGACGCGACGCGGGGAGACGGGAGATAAATTTCGCGCGGTCTGCCTCCTGGCCCGGAAGAGCGGAAAGGTGTCACCGTCGCGCGGAGGGGAAGGAGCCGGCGGGGAGGGGTGGGGGAAGGAGGGGGGAGAGGGGCGGCGCCGCGGCGGCTACGGCGGACGCGCGCGAGCGAGCGACTGGTGGGCGAGTGTTAACCTAAATCTGGGCCCCCACCGCCGCGCGCCCGCCTGCCAGAATGAGGTCAACAGCCGCGCGCCGCGCGAGACCGGGGGTGGGGGGAGCCGGCGACGGCGGCGGCGGCGGCGGCGGCGGCGGCGGCGGCGGCGGCGGCGGCGGCGCCGTGCGGGTGGCCCGCATGCTAGGCGCGGAGGACCTTCCCCTCCCCACCACCACCCTCCCTCCGCCATCCGCGCTGCTCGTCTTCGACCGAGGCGACGCGCCGCTCCCTGAGGTGCTGCTAGTCACGTTGCTTACTTATGGAATCGCCTGTTTGATATCGACGAGTCTGTCTCTGGGGCGTCCAGATGGGGGGAGTAGCTGGGGCAGCTTGCCCCAGGCATCCACTTTATTGGGGCCCAAATCTTTTTTGTTTTATTCAAAAGAAATGAAAAATACAAGTGTGTTTATCACCAATCCAAATTTAATCCTGTAAGTTATTTCTGATTCTTGCAAAAATGTCTTCTGTTTCTGGCAATTTTTTGTTTGAAATAATGGCCCCCTCTTGGATCAACTGTCTCAGACCCTTGGTTTTCTCTGGTCGCCTCTGCTTGCACTATCGATCCAATTCTTCACGAAATTTCGAATTTTGATTTGATGAATGAACTAGCTTGTTATCGAAAGGAAAAACGAATTATTGTTAATGGAACTGTGTAGTGAGTAATTGAGGACTGTTCGTGTCTTATTCTGGCCTTTCCATTGCCACCTTCCCCTTCATCAGCCGATTTCGCACTTGCCAGCCAATGCGCTCCATTAATTGCCGCGTGGGACGTTGCTTCCTTATTAGAGAATAGTCGGTGCCGCGAAGACGAGCATAAATCGACGATATTTCATACCACGATGTTCCATGATAATCGTTTGTTCTCGATTCTTCATCAATAGATTCCTTAATTGTCAAATCGTTTTGACGCGGTATCCTCATTGCAGTATACATAGAAACCTAGGAAACGTACTGGTGTATTATAAATACTTTGATCCAAGCAGATTGTCATTTAATAGGCAGTAAAAAAATATGATAAATTAATTGTAAAATTTCTGACAAACAATATAGCTTTTTTTGCACAACTGGCTTCTGAGCCAGTAGCGGGCCGTGAAAGGAAAAATCTAATTCGGTATCCTCTCATTTAAATGTGAAAAATATTTGCGATATTTATAGATCCTGTGAATTACCAGAATTTGTTTTGTCGCACCAGAATATAAATTAAAATGGAGATCACCTTCTTCGGTACTCGAAGTTGTGTACCGTTATTAATAGATACAGATAGCATCGATTCTTGAGGATCGATAAATTGAACATTGGTATTCCGTGCTGTTGATAGCGATCCCAACTCGTTTCGAGCCGATTGAAGCTCCATCTGCAGGAGAATGGCGGCGCTGGTGGTTGCGTAGGTGTTGCAGTCGTCGCGCGTTGCGGTAATTAATTGCGAAAAGAAACAGCTGATGCGAAGCGAACAAAGTTACTAGATGTTTGAAGCTGATCGAAGATTACTATGTTTTTTTTTTTTTTTTTTTTTTTTTTTTTTTTTTTACTTGTCAGTTTCTTGTGCTGTCATTGTGGAGGTAAGCGTGTTACGTAACAACATGCATATCTATCAGTATATAGATAGCAACTTTTTAACATAGCAATTGTTGTATTCTCTAAATTTATATTCGCACAAATGACTCATGGAACAAGAATTACACAAGATAAAATAATTAGCATTTATTTGTAAGTTATTGCGGAATAGGATATGCATCGGTCATTTATTCTATTTATCTGTTTGTTAAATACAGAAGAGCGTCGGTTGTCCGCACTAATCAACGCCAGCTCTAGACCAGATACTGAAATTGAACGTTCAATCGACGCAATTAAGTGCAGAGTGAAATTGGAAGTAGGAAAAAAATAATCACACAGTATATAAATAATATATTTTTATTTAACTGATTAACCATTATAATGATATTTGTAAGTTTTATACTTATAAAATACAAATAAAAAGGAATCGGTACATACAATTTTATTGAAAATAAATGGCTCTCCATTTTAGTGATATTAACATTCGTTTTAAACGTTTTAGCTTTCCACAGACGAGAAACAGCAATGTGTTAATTGTGTAAAATTATAAAACAAATCTTTCAGTTTTGCAAACGCATGTTTGATTTTCTATTCAGAAAGCGCTTACCTCAAAACCGAACCCAAGTATATAAGAAACAAAAAAACAGCATTCCGTATAATCGATAGTTCGGTTAATTTACATCGGATAATTAATATTCTCACTGTATTGACATCTATATAGGTCAAATGTACTCCTTAGTAAAGGAAAGTACCTACCTCATTTCCCAAAGTCAGGTATCGAAATAAGAAACGTTATTTTTTTATTACCCCATTTTGATGACGCGGAAGAATCTTTACGCGTTGTTCCTTCGAGAACGTCACGAAGTGTCGCGACCTATGGATGCGCGTTTGTGACGCGACCAGCGGCTGAGGTTTCCCGACGCTTAAATAGCCCTCTGACGCCGCGGCTGAGGCTGTTATTGGACTGCAGGTAATTATAACCGTACGTCACTGCCTCGGCCGCTTCTCTATAACGGATATGCCCAAGGGTACGGTGTGCAGTAGCCGCGTGGGAGTCTTGGGCGAAGGTCTTCGGCGGAATGATTCACGAGGATTATCAAGAATCCACCGACTGGGAGTCTCAACTCCTATGGAGACAGTGAGTGGTCCGCATTTGGCGCCGCCACCGTCGTCATTTACGAAAGAAAGTCTTTCAAATTTAACCTCATCTGCAGGGTGCCCGGGGACGAAACGTCGAAACTTCGCAAATAAACTCTTAAGACAATTTAAAACATATTTTGTCTAATAAACTACTTAGATATTCCGAATGGCTAAACCGCTATAAGCACTCAAAAAGTTGTGCAAAAATGCTTTCTAGGCAAGAATTTGCATTCCGGAAGCGTAGAAACTTTCTAGAAACATGTGAATTGTTTATCATTTACGTAAGAAATGAATATATTTGCTTAGAGAGAAAAATTAACACAGAAATGGGAAAAGTACCCAATTTACACAATTCGACGGTTTTTTTATTTGTGTTAATTTTTCTTCTCCGGGCATCCTGTATAATGAGAAAATAATAGGTTGATTTCACGTATATTATATGGTTTTCATGCTTTTAATTTGAACTTGAAGTGGACCTTCAGACATTAGAATTATTGAAATTTCTCACATTAAATGTATCTATTTAAGTACTGAACGATGAGAAATCTAAAGCTTGGGTGCGTAGTAATTAAATTAACAATACATTGCAATCACGTAATTGTGTAAATTTAAGACCGCTTGTCGATGCCAAGAAACCCATAATGTCAAACGTAGTAAGTTTCTTCTGTCGTCCACGGACGTCACTTCTGACGTCAATTAATATGGTCTGCTTACATCTGTAGACGAACCAATAATACGTTTAACGTTATTTCAGATTCTGCCACTATTTTACTGCATTAATGTTCGGTTAGTTCAGGAAGATTGAATATCGATCAACAGAATATTAGATTCTTCTTCATTTCCTACATCTGCTATTGATTTGGCTTTAGCGTCCAAATGTGAACATGCTGAGGTGGTTCAGGGCGTCTACTGATATCACTGCAGCGCCTCTAATCTGGAGGTCCTAGTGTTCGACTCCCGGCGATGGCAGGATTTTCGACTCTTATCTAGATGGCGAGGTCGAATTCAGTCGCTGTCTGGAGGAGAATTTGTGCGGCAGGCTGCTCTGATCGGTAGTTTTCGTGGTTTCTCCGATCAACCCCCGGCGAATGCTGAAGCAGAACCCTAACAAACGGGCGCAATCTTTCCTTTCTCTTCCTTGTCTTAGGCTGACGCCTTACTTAATCTTTTACACGCACTACACTTGCGCACGTGTCGGGA
The DNA here is from genome assembly GCA_038098605.1 of Gryllus longicercus. Taxonomy (NCBI): domain Eukaryota; kingdom Metazoa; phylum Arthropoda; class Insecta; order Orthoptera; family Gryllidae; genus Gryllus; species Gryllus longicercus. The sequence continues at coordinate 120,196 of JAZDUA010001184.1, read as the reverse complement.
GATTATTCGGGAACTCAGAGCTTGTCCCGGCTGGGGCGGTGCTTCGTGGAAAATGTAGATCGGCGCCGGATCGCACCATCCAGCAGGAGAAGAATACCGCTACCTAACGTGATAATAAAACACGCACTAGACTTACGGGATCATTGACAGTACTCGTTGACGCGTCTGGAACACCAAATCACTCAATCAATCCACAAATGCAAAGAGATTACAGATGATGAAAATTTAGACGAACAAATATTTCTTGTGGTTCTCAATGAATTCGAAGTATCCCGAGTCGAACTAACCTTAGGTGGCAGAAACGTCTTACATGTCGTGTTCACGCGGAAATGCTATCTGCTGTGCGCGTTGAACTTTGCCAAGCCGCCTTGCGACACCCGCGGAACAAGGAGTTTCCGGAACCGCGTCATATCTCGTGCAGCCCCACTTGTCACTGAGCTGATAATTGGCTTTTGTCTGCGTGTGTCGGCAACCTACGTAACGGGCCGCAGGTACCGTGGCGAGACACGGGCCGAATACAGGGGGCTTTTTAAGCGCTCTGACTCGACCACAGGTCCAAAGCTGTACATTTGGCAGTGGTTAGGAACACAATTTCCCGTCCGAGACACAGCTATTCATGATTATTGTACCATTAACGTTGTAATAATTATGAACACCAATACGTACTGCCTTAAAAAAGCTGTGGTAGTGGAAACCGCGCGAATTAGGTGTACTGTGCGCGGTGGTGGGAGGCCACTGTTGCACCAGCCTCCGCATATCTATAGCTTCGCTCCGCATCTGGGTGTCACAGGGTGTGACTAGCTGTGCTCTCAGAGACCTCACCGTTAGTGGTCTCATAAGCAGTATTACTGCCCTCAGATTATTTTCCTGGAAGCACTAGGCGATACACAGCCCTTACATTTCATTCGTACTACATTATTTCTCTATTTACAACTTTTGTTTGTGAATTAAGGCAGCGAGAACGATTGCTGTTAAAATTTAGTATACTATAGCGGAGGTATTGCTGGTATCCGCGGGCTAGGCGGAATGTTCCATCGTCTACGTGGATGTGTAGCATTGTCTTTGCTTTCCCGGGTACTCTAGGACCCCACGCTCAGTTCTGGAATACGTACGTGTTCCGGTTCCGCTCGACATGTACTCAGCTCAGCAGCGATTGTACTTTCGCCTGCACGAAGGCGCATTGATTCTCGCCCTCAAACGCAGTTGAGGGTTGTCCGCACAGACACCGGGAGCGGTGTCCCAGGGCATCAACTGAAGTCACTGCAGTGCCTCTGGCGGGTGGGTCCTAGGTTGAAGTCCCAACGGTGGCAGGAATTTCGAACAGGCTAGATAGCTAGATCGGGTTCAGCCGCAGTCTGGAGGAGAATTCTAGCGACCGGCTGCTCTGATCGGTATTTTTCTGTGGTTTCTCCGATCAACACCTGGCGAATGCCGGAACGGTTCCGCAACAAACGAACCACGGATCGCGCTACATGCGCATATACGTCCATGCACTTCGCTACCACACGTGGCGGGAGCTTGTAGCTTGTCCCGGCTGGGGTGGTGCCCCGCTAGTTGGGGCGTTGCCCTGCAAGCCGACGGGAGGTCGCATCTCACCATCCACCGCCACCTCCCAAGGAGAAAAAAAAAAGAAAAAAAAAACACACTATACGTGCGAGACTAATTAGCCTATTAGGTGACGCGTCCGCAATCGCTAACAATCAATCAATCCGCACGGACCTTCAGAAAAGGGCGCGTTTCACGAGGTGACCGGTGAAGGGAAGGGGCGACGCGTCATTATCCGAACAGCCAGTCGAACAGAAACCAGACCGTGAAGTGGAGCCAAACGGGATGGAAATGCAAATGGCGATTCGTGGATCGCGCATGCGGGCGACGAGTGCTGCGAATCGTAAAGAACGGCCACGAGGCCTCCGGCTGCCATCGGGGTGACGCGCAGTGTTCCAGGATCAGATCTCGGAGCAGGAGCGGCGGGGCGGGCGGCGGGCATTTTCCGGGTCGCGGCGCCCCGCGTCCAGCTCGTTGGCCAGGCCCGGCCCACGCGGCGAGTAGCGAATTAGAGGTAGAGGGGCCGGGGGCGCCCTGCAGGGCGAGCGGCGGCGGCCCTTCCGCGCGACCAGAGCCTTTCAGCGGCGCCGCAGCAGCCGCCCGACGGCCCCTGCGCCGCGCAGCGCCGGGCCCCAATTAGAGCCTCCAATGAGCGGACGCTCGCTCGCTCCCCCCCGCTGCACGCGCAGACGCGCGACTGCCGCCCGTCACATCGGAATTTTTTTGGCCACAGCTCCCATACCAACATGCGCGCGCGTGTGTGCGTAATAGGTGTGTGTGTGTGAGAGAGAGGGAGAGACAGAGAGGGAGAGGGAAGGAGACAGAGAGGGAGAGGGAAGGAGACAGAGAGGGAGAGGGAAGGAGACAGAGAGGGAGAGGGAAGGAGACAGAGAGGGAGAGGGAAGGAGACAGAGAGGGAGAGGGAAGGAGACAGAGAGGGAGAGGGAAGGAGACAGAGAGGGAGAGGGAAGGAGACAGAGAGGGAGAGGGAAGGAGACAGAGAGGGAGAGGGAAAGAGACAGAGAGGGAGAGGGAAAGAGACAGAGAGGGAAAGAGACAGAGAGGGAAAGAGACAGAGAGGGAAAGAGACAGAGAGGGAAAGAGACAGAGAGGGAGAGGGAAAGAGACAGAGAGGGAGAGGGAAAGAGACAGAGAGGGAGAGGGAAAGAGACAGAGAGGGAGAGGGAAAGAGACAGAGAGGGAGAGGGAAAGAGACAGAGAGGGAGAGGGAAAGAGACAGAGAGGGAGAGGGAAAGAGACAGAGAGGGAGAGGGAAAGAGACAGAGAGGGAGAGGGAAAGAGACAGAGAGGGAGAGGGAAAGAGACAGAGAGGGAGAGGGAAAGAGACAGAGAGGGAGAGGGAAAGAGACAGAGAGGGAGAGGGAAAGAGAAGAGAAATAAGGGAAGTGTTCAACACAAGGAGAGATGTAACAAAGACATGAAAGTAGGGTGAGATTAAATTAAATTACAATTGACACAGATTCTAGGTAAAGAAATAATGTAATAATGGAAGGAGAAAAGAGAAGCTCGAGGGAGAGTGGAGGGAGAAAATAATGATTGTGAAGGAGAGTTGATGAAAACGGAAAGAGTAGAGAGTGTGAGAGAAGAGACGGAGGAGTGAAAAGGAGTGAATAGTATAACAATAATGTAGTGATTTTTTTAAATGATCAAATATGTTGACTTTTATCATTATTCTGTCATGTGTGTCTTCACGACCTTCAAGTTGCGTAGATGTACTGACGAGTTTTTATCACGAGAGGTTTGACACACTAAACGCTCATATGAAATGCTTTTTTTTTAAATTTAAAAGAGTGTATTTGAAGTAGAATTTATAGTTGTGTGTTAAAGAGGATTTTTTAATCTTGTATTTTATTATTAATGTTGGGCTACACAAGGTTAAAATATTCATCGTGAATAATCTCATTTCAATAATTTTGTAATAAAATAAATAAGAGTGAAATCAAAAATAAATTAATCCATTACTTCGAAAAGTCTTTTCGAAGAAAGTTGATGAAATAATTTAACTCGATACCACCTCTGTGTTACTAATGCAGTCAACTGTTGGTGGTAAGCCCCCTCCATTTTTCTTTACTTTTTCTTATCTGACGTTCTTGTAACGTCAACGACTAAAGCAGTGCTCATATTTAATTACACATTGAAAGCCATCGTACAAATCTGCAGATGTGGTACATCTCCGGTCCTGCCACTCGTTTTCAACTACAGTTTTTTATGAACGTTACCGAGCTCATTATTTTGATAAGTCGGGGCTTCAGCGTGTACGTACACGTTCCTCTTCTTTTTTGTGTCGAAATTCCAGAATTTTAATTTTCCTGCTCTCGCTTTCAGCCCTCGCTTTCCATTCAGTGCGGCCCGCCTGCCGTTACGTGCTGAACATCTCATTCCGAACTGCCTTTCTCCAAGTTGGCGCTCCGTAAGACAAAACCATTTCGCGTCGACGCGTCTCAATGGAACGGAACGACGGAGCGCCTCTGACGTCATTTGTGTTGTTCGTGATTCGGAAATCGATGTGGAACCCTGGAGCGATTCGGAAGACACATATTCGATTGCCTCTGACTGGTTGGAGGGTTCCTGCCTATATTTTTTTTTTCGTCCGGTTGTCTTTGCTCAATAACTGAACAAAGGCACACCCGATGTATGTTAGCTGAAAGAACGGTGTAACCAGACGGACCTTTTCAGGACATATTCCGTGTCTTGTTTCTTCAGAACATCGCGAGGAAGTAGTTCATGTTTTACATTTTAATCGGCGCGAAAATATAGGCATACGGAATACTACAGAACAAAGAATGGAATCGATGTACCACTCTTATGTGGTTAGGAAAGGGTGAATGTCAGATTCTTTCAACGTAATTCCAAAATGTGTTCATATATTCAGAATTTTTTGTTTTCTGATGTGAAGAGTGAATTTTATTTTTAGAGTATACCTTCGATAGTATACCTTCGAGCCGATATTCGTTTTTAATTGATGAGTGAGATAATACCGAAAGATGTTTTGCTCGACACTCCTTGTACATTGCAAAGAATTCCAATTGATTTCCAGTAATAATAAAACAAAACCATTGATAAATGAAAGAAGTAAAAAATTGCTCCAAGGTACACCTCTTTGCACTACTGCTAACCTAAACTTCGCTCTTATTGTGCTTGCCAGTACTCTGACGCCCCGCCCTTGATTAATGTCACACCTGCTGCAACAGCGTCGTGCTTAAATGTATTCTAGTCAATTGCCTCCCATAGAATAGCACACGTGTTACATCTTCCTTCTGACTCGTCCGCGTGTGACCTTTCCCGCTATGTTCGACCCGCCCAACTTCGTTTGCTCCTTTGCATAATCGCTCGCCGCGTGCTCCCTGCCATTGAGACGTGGCGGGCGCCCGCCCCACCTCGCCCCACTTCGGCCACCTGCCCGCCCACTCTCCCGCCGGTCTTGTCCCCCGCGCCCATTCTTCATTTCGCCTCGCGCCGGCCCAGACAGCGCGGCGTCGGCCGCCCCCTGGCCAGGGACACCGGCTGCCCGCGGAACGGCGGAAGCCGCGCCCCGGCGCCAATGCCGCTTACGGCCTTTTTCGCCCTGCCCCGCCCCGCCCCGCCCCGCCCCCGTCTCTTTCCCTCTCCGGAAGCCCTGCCTCTTCCCGCTCCCCCCTCCTCCCACTCTCTCCTCCCCCACACCGCGCTGCTCCCTGCCTCCTCCCGGCCCTGCTGCCCAACTCCCGTTCCTCGCCCCTCATTCTCACACTCCACTCCAACTGCCCTATTATTCCCCTCCCTGTCCCTCTCTGCGCCTCCCCTTCCTGCCCTCCTCTTCCTTCCTTTCCCCTTCCTGACCTTTCCCTTCCTACTCTTCCCCTTCCTACTATTCCTCTCTCTGCCCTTCCTGTCCTCATTCCTCGCTTCTCTCTGCCTCCTCCCCGCTGTGCTGTCTCAGTCCTCCTCCCCGCTCCTCGTTTTCTCACTCCACTCCAGCAGCCTTTCCCTTCCCCTCTCTTCTCCCCCCTCCCCTCTCCGCCCCCTCCCTTCTCCTGGCACGTCCCCGCTCCTTCCCAGCCTTGCTGCCCCACTCCCGCTCCTCCCCGCCTCGCTCCGTTCTGCCCCTCGGCCCCGATCATTCCCGCCCCGTCTCGCCCTTCCCCGTCTCTTTGTTCTACCCCTCCCTTCTCGGCCTCTCTCCTCCCCTCCCGCCCGCTCCGCTCTGCTCCAAGCTGCCCCACCTATGTATGCGTAGCTCAAGTGTGCCAGCGAGAATGGCGAGAGAACAATCTTGCGAAAACCCCGGGCACACCATTCCGCCTATTTCGGCCGCCAGATGTTCTTCAAATGAGAATCCATTTCAAGTGTTTGCGGACGCGGCGTGTATTTCTAAGAAGTCGTGAATTATCAGACGGCATCCTTGTGTAATGTTATGAATTTGAAAATTAAATTATAGGAAAAATATTATTTTTGGTAGCCTTGTATTGGCTCAAGCATTTCCACATTCGCATTTTGGCTATGACATGCTGTCTACTTCTATTCAAAGCAGACCCAGCAGGGGTAATATACTTTGTGATATCAATCTATGTTCCTTTATTCTATCTAACCATTTAATCAATGAGATTGTTAGTCTGAAGACGCGAATCATTTCATCATAACCTAATTGGATTTGCGCAATAGTTTCGGCGTAGAATGTGTGTGTCTGTGCGTAAATATGACTGCGTAAATACGAGTCCCATAATTTACGAACGCGCATTTTCAATTTACGTTTCGACATTTCGAACCGCGCGTGTGCATTCCGCAATCGCGCGTTCGCTTGGGCAACCGGGAGCGCGACCCGACCCTTCCACCGGGCGAGTGGCGAAACGCGCCCACTATCGCCGCCGCCGCTATCTTCCCGACCCGGTCGCAACCAGGTGCGTCAGCTTGTCGCAGACAGCTGTCTCGCCGAAGCGAGTGTGGGCGAGGGCGAGTACGAGGGCGACGACGAGTAAGAGGAAGAGGAGGACGACGAGGGGGAGAACGATGGCATGTAGGACGACGAAGGAAAGTACGAGGGCGACGGCGAGTAAAGTGAGAACGTCGACGGAGAGTACGAGGTCGACGGTGAGTAAGAGGAGTACGAGGTCGACGGTGAGTAAGAGGAGTACGAGGGCGACGGTGAGTAAGAGGAGTACGAGGGCGACGGTGAGTAAGAGGAGTACGAGGGCGACGGTGAGTATGAGGAGTACGAGGGCGACGGTGAGTAAGAGGAGTACGAGGGCGACGGTGAGTAAGAGGAGTACGAGGGCGACGGTGAGTAAGAGGAGTACGAGGGCGACGGTGAGTAAGAGGAGTACGAGGGCGACGGTGAGTAAGAGGAGTACGAGGGCGACGGTGAGTAAGAGGAGTACGAGGGCGACGGTGAGTAAGAGGAGTACGAGGGCGACGGTGAGTAAGAGGAGTACGAGGGCGACGGTGAGTAAGAGGAGTACGAGGGCGACGGTGAGTAAGAGGAGTACGAGGGCGACGGTGAGTAAGAGGAGTACGAGGGCGACGGTGAGTAAGAGGAGTACGAGGGCGACGGTGAGTAAGAGGAGTACGAGGGCGACGGTGAGTAAGAGGAGTACGAGGGCGACGGTGAGTAAGAGGAGTACGAGGGCGACGGTGAGTAAGAGGAGTACGAGGGCGACGGTGAGTAAGAGGAGTACGAGGGCGACGGTGAGTAAGAGGAGTACGAGGGCGACGGTGAGTAAGAGGAGTACGAGGGCGACGGTGAGTAAGAGGAGTACGAGGGCGACGGTGAGTAAGAGGAGTACGAGGGCGACGGTGAGTAAGAGGAGTACGAGGGCGACGGTGAGTAAGAGGAGTACGAGGGCGACGGTGAGTAAGAGGAGTACGAGGGCGACGACATGTAAGAGGAGTACGAGGGCGACGACATGTAAGAGAAGGACGACGAGAAGGTTTACGAGGGCGAGTAAGAGGACGAAGGGGAGTTCAAGGGCGACGACTGGTAAGAGGAGTACGAAGGGAAGTTCGAGGGCAACAGCGAGTAAGACAACGAAGGGGGAGATCGGGGGCAAGGACGAGTAAGTGGAGACGACGAGGGGGCGTAGGATGGCGACGGCGAGTAAGAGGACGCGGGAGAGTTCGAAAACAAGAGTTCTGCGAGTACTCCAGTTCAGCAGAACTTCGTTTTCCGCCCAGACGCTGCAAGATCTTTAGTTTTAATATGTATTTGATACCGGCCATCCTTTTTATTTATTTAAGCGAGTAATAGGTTGCGGGCGAGGGTTGGGATAACCCTGGCGAGGGCGCGTGGCCCGTATGGCAGCGCTCGTCATCCGCGACAGCACAATGGCAGCGGGGCCCGGGCGTGGGCGCCCGCCCCAGTCCCGGAATGGCGAGGGGGATTTGGCGCGGGGCAGGTCGACCTTTGCGATCTCTGCGGCGGTGGATGGGCGGAGCACTCGCTGGAATGGATTTTAATACAAAGGATTAGGATGATTCGCGAAACTGTATGGTCGGTCACTCCTCCTCCTCCTCCTCCTCTTTTTTCTGTTCCTCCTGTTCTTCTCCTTCTGCTGCACCTTTTTCACTTCCTCCTCCCCCTCCTCTCCTGCTCCCCCCATGGCCCTCTTCCTTCTTCTGCTTCTCCTCTTCCTTCCTCTGCTCCTCCCATCCTCCTCCTTTTCCTTTCTTGTAGTCGTCGTCCTCAAGATGTCTTTCGCTCATCTACTATCCCCCAAAGTGTTGCCCCTCCTCAAATTGCCTGGGACAGAGAAGTAATAGAAATAACACATTTTTAGTTTTCCTAGTTTATTATGAAGGGTCTCATTCCGGATTCCAATCAACAATCTTATGCGCACCAATCTATACTGTATAAGACGACTAGTTATTACTGTTGTTATCATTATTATAAACGGATATGTGTAATACATTAAGAAAGTTAGGCAAGCGATTAAAATTTATGAAGAGTCACCCAAGCTGAAAGTCTAGTTTCTTGACATTTGTTGGCCAAGGGCATCAGGTTAGCATTTGTAAACAGTAAGGTGTACTTCGCGTATTTCAATTGCAAATGCCTGTTCACATGCGTTTCTTCGATTGATTACTATTCGTTGTGATCATACGTTTTTGGATAAAATGAATAAAATCAAAAACCACTCATGAGGAGGGGGAGGAAAAAGATGATGGAGAGAGCTGTGTTTTTCCTTAGCTAATGATTGTCTTCTTGAGAAAAAAATTAAATAATCCCAAGATGTTGAATGATTTATTCAATATAATGACCGAATGTATTGAATAAATCCTAACTTACCTAAAGGTCAATAACAATATTCTGTAATTTCAGTATTATTATTATTATTATTATTATTATTATTATTATTATTATTATTATTATTATTATTATTGGCGTATAGGCCATTACTGACCACGTTACACGATTAACGTGTGTAATTCTTCCAGGATCAGCTTTTCAGCTGTATCCTTGGATTACCACAAGGTTGGTACGCCTTGTAGTGTGAGTCATGAGATGATAGGATGATGATGATGATTGGTGAAGGGACAATCACAAATACGACCATGTCTTACACAGGACTCGAACCTGCAGCCTCCGCTGCCGCAACCGTCTGCGCCACGGGGCCGACTTATTGTTATTATTATTATTATTATTATTATTATTATTATTATTATTATTATTATTATTATTTTCCTACTTCTTCTGCTTCTTCTTCTTCAATTAGCTTTACAACCCTTCTGTGGGTCTTAGCATTCTCAATTAAGTCATTCCATCTTTTCGTATCCTCTACATTCAATCTACACTTTTTCGCCCGACACTCTTAAATCATGACACACGTCATCCATGCTCCAAAATCTTGGTCTTCCTCTCGTTTTTGCAATTGTGGTCACCCATTCCATTATCTTCTTTGGGAGTCTGTTTTCCTGCATTCTTTGAATATGACCCAGTCATTTAAGTCTTTGTGCATTAATAAATCTGATGATATCCTTCCCTTTTATTAAGTTCTCTATTTCTTGGTTAGTTCTTATTCTTCATATATCAGCAATAACTTGTATTGACCCATATATTTTACGTATTATGTCTCTCTCAAATATTCTTAAATAGTTTAGTTCTTTGTTGTTTAATATCCACGTTTCTGCTGCATTTGTAACAATAGGACGTATAAAGGTCTTGTATATAATCATTTTTATATCTCTTGTTAATTGTTTTGATTTTTAGCATAATATGCATGTTTATTTTGCTACTTAGGTTTATAGAAATCCCTCCGTTATTAAATATGGGGTCTGTGTGCTAAGAGCTGAATGCCGAACTGCTTATTTGTTTCCTCTCCTTCCGTTGCAGGTGAGTTTCGTGCGTGAGGCGACTGGAGTTCGTGGAGAACGCCCTGAGGCGGAGCGTGGCGGGGCGTGGCGTGGCGTGGCGTGGCGTGGCGTAGTGTGGCGGGTGAGTTGGAAGAGCCGAGCAGGTCGGGCGCAGCAGGCGAAGGCGCGGACTTCCACGTGGGATTCCGCGAATCGCCCGGCAGAGGCCCTAGACGTGCTAGCACCGCCAAAGTATATCTGAACAGGCTGGAAAGTGGCGCGGTTAGTCGATGGCCGGTGTGCAAAAAGTACACAGTCGGAAGTGAGGGTGGACTAGTACATTGCGGATTTTAGAGCTCGGTTCTGGTCTTAGCCGGGCCGTTGCCTCTCTCCGCGAAATTCTTGGGGAGAAGAAACCTCGCAGACGGCTGTGTAGGTTAGCTCCGGATTCCAGCTGGGGGAGAACACTGTGATCACTCGGGTGTAGGGTGCACAGCACTTACGGGACTAATGACCATAGTAGTTGATGCGCTGGGAAATGTTCTTATTCACTCAGGATGGACAATTCGGGATAAGCGGAAGAAACTTCTTAGATGGCGTCTATTTCTAAACTTATGAACCTCTACAATCAGCTAAAACAATTTCCATTCGTTTATATTCATGTTTTTATTTCCCACACATGATTAAAAGCTTGTAGACTTGAACGGGCTGTGATGGTTCAACGGCACGGGGGAGGAAGAGGGAAAGAAACAAATGAAGAGGAAGAGGGAAAGAAACAAGCAAATGAAGAGGAAGAGGGAAAGAAACAAGCAAATGAAGAGGAAGAGGGAAAGAAACAAGCAAATGAAGAGGAAGAGGGAAAGAAACAAGCAAATGAAGAGGAAGAGGGAAAGAAACAAGCAAATGAAGAGGAAGAGGGAAAGAAACAAGCAAATGAAGAGGAAGAGGGAAAGAAACAAGCAAATGAAGAGGAAGAGGGAAAGAAACAAGCAAATGAAGAGGAAGAGGGAAAGAAACAAGCAAATGAAGAGGAAGAGGGAAAGAAACAAGCAAATGAAGAGGAAGAGGGAAAGGAACAAGCAAATGAAGAGGAAGAGGGAAAGAAACAAGCAAATGAAGAGGAAGAGGGAAAGAAACAAGCAAATGAAGAGGAAGAGGGAAAGAAACAAGCAAATGAAGAGGAAGAGGGAAAGAAACAAGCAAATGAAGAGGAAGAGGGAAAGAAACAAGCAAATGAAGAGGAAGAGGGAAAGAAACAAGCAAATGAAGAGGAAGAGGGAAAGAAACAAGCAAATGAAGAGGAAGAGGGAAAGAAACAAGCAAATGAAGAGGAAGAGGGAAAGAAACAAGCAAATGAAGAGGAAGAGGGAAAGAAACAAGCAAATGAAGAGGAAGAGGGAAAGAAACAAGCAAATGAAGAGGAAGAGGGAAAGAAACAAGCAAATGAAGAGGAAGAGGGAAAGAAACAAGCAAATGAAGAGGAAGAGGGAAAGAAACAAGCAAATGAAGAGGAAGAGGGAAAGAAACAAGCAAATGAAGAGGAAGAGGGAAAGGAACAAGCAAATGAAGAGGAAGAGGGAAAGAAACAAGCAAATGAAGAGGAAGAGGGAAAGAAACAAGCAAATGAAGAGGAAGAGGGAAAGAAACAAGCAAATGAAGAGGAAGAGGGAAAGAAACAAGCAAATGAAGAGGAAGAGGGAAAGAAACAAGCAAATGAAGAGGAAGAGGGAAAGAAACAAGCAAATGAAGAGGAAGAGGGAAAGAAACAAGCAAATGAAGAGGAAGAGGGAAAGAAACAAGCAAATGAAGAGGAAGAGGGAAAGAAACAAGCAAATGAAGAGGAAGAGGGAAAGAAACAAGCAAATGAAGAGGAAGAGGGAAAGAAACAAGCAAATGAAGAGGAAGAGGGAAAGAAACAAGCAAATGAAGAGGAAGAGGGAAAGAAACAAGCAAATGAAGAGGAAGAGGGAAAGAAACAAGCAAATGAAGAGGAAGAGGGAAAGAAACAAGCAAATGAAGAGGAAAAGGGAAAGAAACAAGCAAATGAAGAGAAAAGGGAAAGAAACAAGCAAATGAAGAGAAAGAGGGAGAGAAAGGGAGGAGTGAAAAAGGGGGTGGAGAGAGAAAGGCGGCCGAGTGTGCGGGGCGGGGGAGGGGCGATGCGAGCCTACGCCACACAACGGCGGAACGGGGGCGGGGCGCGGCATTGATTTTGTGCGCTTGCCAAAAACGCACTGCGCGGCGCCGGCGCCGGCGGCCGCCCTCAAGCGAAGGCCTCTGCGAAAGGCCCCCGCGTGCGTGCCGGGGACTGGGGATGCGATGTTCATGTTTTTCTTTTACTTTTTTTTAAATGAATAATTCCCATGATCATAGTACTGTAAAAGTTGAAATATGAAGTAGTAACACTGTTATTCAGTTGTTGGAATCCAACTAAACGCTGTTTGCCCTACCTTATCGACCACACTCGCCCGAGATGACCTCCATGCCCTCGTATTTTCTCTTTCTTCGTATTCATTTTGCACATTGAGATGTGGTCAGCAAATGCGCTGTGGGCGTGGTGTCTGCCCGTTCTTCTCGTACGCTTATTCAGCGAACTGATGAACACGAACACTGTCAAATTAAACTTTAATGCACACGAATTTAATGTTAGATGTTAGTACTCCAGTGTAAAACCATCGTTATTGAGAGACCAATGGTTTTTCGTGGATGTGTTTTGAACGTGTTTGCTAACGTGGATGTGTTATTATTGATGTCGCGCCAGCACAGGGGACAGCGCTGGGTCAGGAACTCCGTTAGCCGTCCGTGCTCGGGGCGACGGAACTAGGATTCGGAAACGCGTTGCTCGTGTTGGTTATCGGGGCAGCTAGTGTCTGTGTGTGTACAGACTTTTTTGTTATTTAAGGTCGCATCAACATCTAGGTCATTGGCGACCACTATTGTATTTATCGGTATGGTAACTGTGAATATGACATGATATAGTGATGATTGGGGGTGAAAGGACGAATGCAAATACAACCATGCCCGAGACGGGACTTGAACCCGCGATGCTTTGGTCGGAGATCGCTACTGCCTTAACATCGCATTACTGCCTTACCAATCTCGGCCACTGGGACTGGCAAACTTTCTTTGTATTATGCTTCGGTGCTTTTTTTCTCTCGCTCTCCCAATTTTAGACGTTATTCCACTGTTCGAATTATCTCTTGTGTTTTTTCTCTCTTTCTTCTATCCATTTCTTGTTTTTCTACTGTCACTTTTTCCCAAATTTTTCTTTTTTTCTTCTCCTAGTACCGTTTGTGATCCGGGAAGAGAACTGATGCTTCACTGAGAACTGATGTGATGTGAAACAAATTATTCTCTGGAATATGTGACGATTTTAACTTCCGAGTATATGGTTCGTTGTTCGCAAGACGTATGGTTAATAGTAATTTCAGACACTCGAATTATACACTTTTTAAAAACAATTAATATAAATTGTCATTGTTGTAGGCAGTTGTAAACTTAATGTTTGTAAACCAGTTAAGGGACATAATAGCTATTGAGTTGCTCTTTTCCATCATTAGGATTATTTATAGTGATACCGGTTCTATTTCTGTCATATTGAAAAGTTATTACAGTTATCGTACAAATTGTAAGTATAATCAATTTCCGCAAAGCAATTCCGGTATTAATATAAGTGAATCTGTCATCCGTGCCCTCTCCTAGAACAATAAGTCCTCTGTGCAGGCAGCTCTACGCCAATGGGTTTTGGCGCCCATGCGAGCGACGCTGCGCTACGCTAGCAGCGGGGGAGGGGCAGGCTTGGGAAGAAGGGGGGGGGGGACGATGCGTTGGAAAGACTCAAGAGGGGGGTATCGATCCACCGCCCTCACACAACCACCGCCGCCGCCCCCACCCCCGCCACCGCCCGCCGCCCTCGCCCCCGCCACTGCCCGCCGCCCCCACCCCCGCCACTGCCCGCCGCCCCCACCCCCGCCACTGCCCGCCGCCCCCACCCCCGCCACTGCCCGCCGCCCCCACCCCCGCCCCCTGCCCGCCGTCACCACCCGACGCCTTCGCCCCCGTTTTCGCCCTCGTGTGCGACAGGGATCCAGTCATTTCTGCCTGTGGCACTTCGTGACCTCGGGCGACAAAATAACAACAGTAAGATTTAGGTCGACCCAGACAACATCAATAAGGACTAGCACCGTGAGGTCAGTGGCCGTATGCTGTCGGGTTGTATTGGCGTAGACGGCTGGCGTTCACCACCTGCTTCATTGTTATTATTTTGTGGACCATCACCCTTGAAGGAACGAGCCTCCGCTGATGTGCATACTTCATGAAATGATAAAACAGGTGCTACCTACCATCATTCAGGACAACTTCGTCTTCACAATTCGCGAAATAAAAATAGATATCCTATACTTCAATGTATATTTTCATTCAGTGAAATAACTTGCCTTTATGAAATTTAAAAAAGTTCTACAAAAAGCAATATATTCGGTGTAAAAAACAAAACCTTTTGTGTGATGTTAGAAGGGATTATCGTTGCTGTTAATAAGTTTATTCCGTGAAGTCTAATGTCTCTTCCAATGTAGTTGACTCTGTAAACTCATCCAACTTGTGCTGAAGATATAGCCTCTGATGCCATATAAATCGCTATAGAAAAGTCTTAGTTGATTGTAATCTTTCAGTATATTGGCATAACTAAAATTTAAATAACTGATTGATTTGATGGAGAATATTGGGATGACCCGTCGCTATTAACTCAAACTATTGAGTCGGAGAAGGTTGTCGGAGATGTTCTTTTACTGCACTAATTAAGTGAATTGAAAATGCAAATAAGCATTTGGACAAAATAGGTATAATGTAATACCATTATATACTAATACTCTGTAGAATACTGTTAACTGCAACCGGCGTATAATATATTGCTTTCCGAAAGAGGAATACATAATGAAGCCATACGGTACACCCATATGATACATATTTTTTAGCTCTATCGTAGATAGAGACAACAACAGAATTATGTTATAAAACTGGTTCAAGTATCAATATTCAGAATTGCTACACACCTTTCATCTCTGACGTAATATTTATTTCGACGTGGTGGAAAATGGTGTTGATTAAATTAAATAGGTAGTGTGTATGAATCACAACCAATAAAAATAAAAAAATAAAATACATGAGGTACGCATTGAGAAAAGGAAGTTTTTTATGATTGAACAAACGCGATTGCCTCCGCTGTGCTATTGCTTTTGAGGCGAGCTCATCTCCGCCCACGCTCGCGCCTTGATCACGTCCCTCGCTTTCAACCGCGCGGTCGCCCTGGCGGCGCTACTCCGAAACATGTCATCCCTTGTTACCGAGCGAGCGACAACCCCGTCCTCCTCCCCCCCTCCCCCTCCCCGCCCCACCCACGCGATGAAACGACAGCGGAGGGGATGGACAAGAGGTGACGAGCTGCTGTGTCTACAGCCCAACACACGAATAATTATTGCGATGCCTCGACCACCCTACACTTCCCTGAAATAGTATTGACGGTTTTGTTTTCGTGACAACTTCGTAATAGTTATTTTCGTAATAAATGTAATAAGATATTACAATAGAAGATAGCGGAATTATTCAACCAGGCCCTTTGGCACATTTTGATAAACAATCGTATATTGTAATATTCGAAACGATACTGAATTCTATATGAAAGTTGTACGTTTTATCCACTGTGTAAAATTCCAGTGTATGAATTTGACCTCTAATCCTGCGAAAGGTAACTGATGTAGATAGTAGTTAATGACAGGCTAAGGATTATTAGATCATTTGTGAGAAAACTTTTTCTATTAGTTCCGAAGCTCATCAATAATGTCAACAGTAGACCGTCAACCTTTAGAAAACTTATCTTCTAATATTGTTAATTACTTTTGCGATCTCAGTTTCGTAATGTTTCACTTTAGATAACTCGAGTGAATAAGAATAATTACAGCCTAATGATTGGTAAAACATTGTTATTCTTTAAAATGTTTATACGTTAACCTTAGGTTGCCCAAAAGCAAAAATTAATTATGCATAATCAAGCAAAATATTTTAGTGTCAATTTTGACGGCCAAAATTGAATTCATCATTTATACTAAATGATGAGTGATATGGAAGAAAATAAAATCGAGATTTAGTAAATGTGTATGATATAAAATTTAGTACGGTTTTTTCATGTTTTTTTCCTGTTCTTATTGCTTTTTCGTGTCTAAATTAATTAGTGAATTATGAAATATATTTTATTGAAGATATTTTATTGTTATATTTTTACGTTAATTTTTCTTGAACTCCGTTACAGAAGAGAACTGATTGTAGGGTTTAGAACTTCTGGTATACATTGCCAAAGTAAAGGTTTTAATGATTGGTTTGGAAGGCATTCAGAATGGAATATGCGATTTAAAATGTCAATCTAAAACAAAATTTAATTAGTGTTAAAACAAAATGATATTAAAATAGATTAATAATCACTTGTGTGTATATTCAAATGCGCATTGCTATACATTGAAATGCAAATTAACTATAAATGCGTGCGTGTGAAATGTTATTATGAACCGTTGTGCTGTTCAAATAAAATAATACTATTACTGAATATACGTGCAAGGATATAGTACTTAAAGGCAAAAGGTGTGAATAACTTTGAAAACTTCTGAAGTAAATACTGACAAGAAACATTGCTAAAGGGGTCAAACATTTTCAGTCACACGTTATCCAAGTTCACCGAACAATTGAATACGTTATTCAATTATTACATCAACTATCACACTTGTAAACGCATCATCAACAACATCGACATCGTCAACTTGTGTTCTTCGTAGTAATTTCTTTTATTTACACTCGTAGAGTAGAGATAATGAATACATTTTCTATAAAACGTTTCATCAGAATATTTTGAAAGCATTCTTGGCACTTGTATTACCTTAACTCCGTACAGACCGACACCACACCTTTACCCACCCAATCCAACCTTTACACACCGAATCCACTATTGCCCACCGATTCTACCTTCACTCACCGAATCTACCTTTACCCACCTAATCCAACCTTTACCCACCTAATCCAACCTTTACACACCGAATCTACCTTTGCCCACCGAATCTACCTTTACCCACCGAATCTACCTTTACCCACCGAATCTGCCTCTTCTCACCGATTCTACCTCTTCTCACCGATTCTGCCTCTTCTCACCAATTCTACTTTTACCCACCGATTCTACTTGTACCCACCGATTCTTCTTTTACCCACCGATTCTACTTTTACCCACCGATTCTTCTTTTACCCACCGATTCTTCTTTTACCCGCCGATTCTTCTTTTACCCGCCGATTCTTCTTTTACCCACCGATTCTTCTTTTACCCACCGATTCTTCTTTTACCCACCGATTCTTCTTTTACCCACCGATTCTTCTTTTACCCACCGATTCTTCTTTTACCCACCGATTCTTCTTTTACCCACCGATTCTTCTTTTACCCACCGATTCTTCTTTTACCCACCGATTCTTCTTTTACCCATAGAATCTACTTTTACCCACCGATCCACCTTTCCACAAAGAAATCTTCCGTGTGTGTGAAGACCTCAGCCACGCGGCCTTCGAGAAAGCCGGCGTTCGTCGCGTGGCGGCGGCGGCGACCGGAAGCGGCGGCCGCCTCGCTCTGCACGCGGCGAGCGCTTCCGGAGGTGACGCAACGCGCGGGTGGAGCGGGCGGCGGTGGCGCATTCTGGTGGCGACGCGCCGAACTGCCGCCCCACCGCCGCCGAAATAGGTCAGCCGCCTCGGCGCGGCGGGGGTGGTGTGGGGGGGGAGAGGGAAGGGGGTGCACGTTGGGCCCGAAAACAGCCCACGTGGTGACTGCCCGGGAGCAGATTCAGAAGCTGGGTTGCGGTAGTGATGTAACAGATGTGGCCGTTAATGCGCGGAAGTTATTGGGGTAGATTAGTGGGTGGGCCCGGAGTTATAACATGTTATGGATATTCCTAAAACAAATATTTTTTGTAGCATGCAAGGTATAAGCGTAGATGGGAATTCATTGCGTCGCCAAGTTTGGTATAGTATCATAATTGCTGATGCAGAAGTTTAAAAATAGTTGTTGTTTGTTTTTTCTTCTTCAAAATATAGCTTGTCGATATTGTGGAAAATGGAGTGTGTTTTAAGTATATGTGTAACATTGGATGTAATGTTAGAAGGCCTTGTAGCGTTTACCTTGTGGTTATTTGATAAATACATAAAATATGTATGCGATACAATACTATTTAAACGTATTAATTTTCTTAGATTTTTTCTGAAAATTCTGGAAGGAGCATTATTTCCTAATGTTAATTTTACCATCTCCTTATCCTGTGTCCGTATTGGATATTATGGCGACCATCAATTGGCTGGAATCTAGCATTTGGTATTAGTGAATAATTCCAGAACGTCTTACTGTACTTTCTATCTAAGACACGTCTGTCTTGACATTGAATAGGATGGGTCTAACCGAACACCAAAGCTGTAAGCGCCTTACAGGAGCAAATGCGCCAGGGAACACTGCCCAGAAGAAAGCGTTTGTCGAGCAGGCCGGAAGTTTAAAACCCCTGCTGCGCGCCCTCGTTTCTCAGCTCTGGCACCCCAGCCGGCTCCTCCTCCTCCCAACGCACAAGAGCCTTGTCCGCATCTCTTCAGCGCACTCCAGTCCCCCACCCCACCCCACCCCACCCCTCCACGCCCCAATCCGGCTCCTCGCAGCGGCACCTACCCCCCACCCACCGCGTCCAAGTTCGACCCCCACACCGCCCGACTCAGGCCACCCCACCCGCTGAGCTCCGCGCCGCGACGCAGGCGGCAGGGCTGAAGGGGCGTCCCAGAATAGAGCAACCACCGCTCAGCGTCTTAGCCCGCCTCACGCCACCAACCCACCCTCCCGGCCTCTGCCTCGCCCCCGCCGCCACCAGCTCAGCTCCCACCACCGCCACCCAGCTTCAGCTCGGTCTTTTCCTCCCTTTCTCACCACTGTCATCTCCATTGCCTTGGCCTATCAGTCCCCCAAGCCATCAGCCTTTGCCTCTACCCCGCAGTTGCCCCCTCCACCTCCTTTGCCCTCATTACGGACCCCCTCACAGCCTTCGCCTCCATCTCCGCTGCAATCCCCTCCACAGCCTGCCCATCCGCACCACTGCCCCCTCCACAGCCTTCACCTTCATCCCCGCCACTGTCACCTCCACAGTCTTTGCCCTCATCCCCGCCACAACCGTTGCCTCCATCTCCGCCAGCGTGTTTGCCACAGAGTCTTCCATCGCTCCCTCCCCCTCTACTGCGCGGTCCCCACCGCACGTCTCCATCCCCGTGTCCGGCTTTTCCGTCCTCCGCGCAGCACTCCCTCTCCATCTCTCCCGCCCTCGCTCCCGCCCTGCCTCCCACTGCCCACCGCCAACGCCGGTGCGATAATGAGGCAGGCGAGGCTGCAGGCGCCGGCCTTAAGTAACGAGATACCGTCACTTAACCTCTTTCTGTCGCGGGAAATTAAGGCCCGCGATCGGCCCTGCTGACAAGGCGTCGCTTACGGGCGCGCTGAGGACAGCTCTCCTGCGCAAATGCGTTTGCGAACGCCAAAAGATGGCAGTTGAATGTCAGTGTTTGATAGTGCATGTGGTGCTAGGGTTAGTGTTTAGTCTTTATAGCTATTGTTCTTTATTCATAGCTTTTTGGTGCATTTAGTTGATATGAATATTGTTTGAATGTAAGCATGACTTCCATAATGTTTTCATAGATATAAAATAATAGTAACATAAACTTACATCAAACTTACTTGCTTATAAACTCACTTTTACGGATTAAACTTACAGTTGGACTAGATATTATGAACTTTACAAATTTAACGATGTGTTTTCTGTAATTTATAAACATCAATATACTTCAAAAATCCGATGACGTATGCTCAGTATCTTTGCTTTCTGAAGATTGATCGATGGCAGCAGTTTATTTTTTTTTAATTTTTGGAGATTGTGTCTTCGCCATTATGTCTGTTCCTAAGGATAAGAGTTCAATTTGTATATTCTTCATTTCTAATGTGCTTACATTCCCTGATAACAGCGTGCGGTAGCTTTGAGTACTCTTGTATTTTCGTCAGTGTTTTGCCGATTGCTGAACGATAACAACAGCTGCAGTATCGGTGAATATAATAATAATAATAATAGTAATAATAATAGTAATAATAATAATAATAATAATAATAATAATAATAATAATAATAATAATAATAATAAATGTTGTGTGGTGTCTACATGTACGAAATTTGTTACAATTTCTACATGTACGAAATTTGTAAAGTAACAGTATCAACGTGTTGGCACCTGCGTGCTGATTGTCGCAGTGGCTTAATGGTTGACGCAACTGAACGTACGATACTCGACAATGTCCCATTACTGATCGTCATGACAAATGCTTTGGACAATTTAAATTGCCAAGATAATATTTGTTCATCCAGACAATTTCGGAATTCCACTGTAGTAACTGAGATAATTGGTGAGTGAATCGGGTGCAGTAAAATGTAAATGTTCTTCAAGGTCAGTACCGAACGTGTTAAAAAAAAAAGTGACACTACATTAAGTATTTAATATGAATTTTTAAAGTAAATGTGCACTCCTCTGTACAAAACACTGGCGAGAGAGATAATCAGTGGAAGACTATGTATAATAATGAATATGGAGATAGTGGAAGAAAGTGAAAGCTATAGTATGTATTGGCGTGGGTGGTCGTTGCTTTCGCGTATTCTTTGCGTCTGAACTGCATCGTTTTTGGAGCCCAGTGACCTGTGGAAGTGCGACACATATTACCTCACGTCCGTTTTGCAACGATCACTTTCCGGCGAAGGTGCGTTTGCCAAAATCACCTCGTAAAACACCCTTCCGACGCAAACGGCTTCTTCCCACACATCAACAAGGCCCCTAGCAACATCACGCATGCGCTCTACGTAGTATTTCCATGGCTTATAAGGGCTCGGCCGCGTTGCACGTTTACGCCACGGCGGCGCTGCGTCGACTCGGGAAAATCTGCCATCATCACGCGTGAGGCGGCTGCTGCTCCACCCCCACCCTCACCACCGCCTCCGCCGCCGCCCTCAACACCGTCACCGCCTCCGCCGCCGCCCTGCCAAACGTCACCGCCTCCGCCGCCCCCTCACCACCGTCACCGCCGATCCCACTACTGCCTCCGCCTCCCCCCTTACCGTCGCCATTGCCGCCGCCGCCCTTATCACCATCATCGCATCCATCCCTACCCTGACCACCGTCGCTGCCTTCGCCGCCGCCCTCACCACCGCCTCCGCCGCCATTGCCGCCGCTTCCGCTCCTACCCTTGCCACCTAACCGCCGCCCCCACCCTCACCACCGTCGCCGCTGCCGCGCCGCCACCATTGTCGCCCCGCCCCCTGGCTGCCGCACCCTCGGTGTCTTCGGCACCCTCGGTGCCTTCCGTCCCCGGTGCTCTGCCGCTCCCCGTCGCCCATCTCGTCCCCGCTGCCACCGCCGCCCCTGCCTCGATCCGCGAGTATTTGCTCCGCCCTCGTAAATCAGCGGAGGCGGCGCGGCGTGCCGCTCCCAACGGCGCAGTAGCAGCGGCCGCAGTAAAGGCCTTTCTGTGTGCCCGCCGCCGCGCGCCATAACACGCGCCGCGCCCTCGCCTCGCCACTCCACTCCACTCCCCGCCAGCCACGCCACGCCACGCACCGCCTCGGTTTCAGGGCTCGGGGCGCCGCCGCCTCCACTCGGAACTGATAGTTCCGCGCCTTTCGATCCCGTCCCATGTCTAATCTTATCCCTCCCCGGTTTATTCCATTCCGTCTCCTCCGAATTCGACACTTTCGTAACTGTCACTGGGCATCGTACTCGCTCCCACACCGCCCCCACCCTGCCGTTCCGCCCAATTCCATTCCATTCCACTCCATTCCACTCCACTCCATTCCACTCCATTCCATTCCACTCCATTCCACTCCATTCCATTCCACTCCATTCTAGTCCACTCCGAACTATCTCGCCTACGCGCTAGGCCCCGCCTGTCTCGTTTCGTGGTGCCACAGTTTTCGTCTGCTTCGTCTCGTCTCTCTCCCACGCGTTTTGCCACATCTGGACTCGCCTCGTCTCGTTTTGCTTCGCCTCCCCCGTCTCCTCCCGTGCCGTGCCGTCTCCTCCCGTGCCGTGCCGTCTCCTCCCGTGCCGTGCCGTCTCCTCCCGTGCCGTGCCGTCTCCTCCCGTGCCGTGCCGTCTCCTCCCGTGCCGTGCCGTCTCCTCCCGTGCCGTGCCGTCTCCTCCCGTGCCGTGCCGTCTCCTCCCGTGCCGTGCCGTCTCCTCCCGTGCCGTGCCGTCTCCTCCCGTGCCGTGCCGTCTCCTCCCGTGCCGTGCCGTCTCCTCCCGTGCCGTGCCGTCTCCTCCCGTGCCGTGCCGTCTCCTCCCGTGCCGTGCCGTCTCCTCCCGTGCCGTGCCGTCTCCTCCCGTGCCGTGCCGTCTCCTCCCGTGCCGTGCCGTCTCCTCCCGTGCCGTGCCGTCTCCTCCCGTGCCGTGCCGTCTCCTCCCGTGCCGTGCCGTCTCCTCCCGTGCCGTGCCGTCTCCTCCCGTGCCGTGCCGTCTCCTCTCGTGCCGTGCCGTCTCCTCCCGTGCCGTGCCGTCTCCTGCCGTGCCGTGCCTTCTCCTCCCGTGCCGTCTCGTCCCGTCTCTTCCCATGCCGTCTCGTCCACTCTCGTCCCTTGTCGTCTCGTCTTGTCCCTCGTCGTTTCCATCCTATCCCTTCCCATCTCCTCCCCGCGCCGCCTCGCTCCGTTGAATGACCCACTCCTTCCACCTTTGCGATCATTGAGCCACTCCCTCCCGACTGCGTGCTGCTATATCCGCTCTACCCCCTTCCCTCCTTCTGTAGCTCCTCCTTCCGCTCTGCTCGCCCTTTCCAGCCGACCGCCGACCACCTCAACTGCCGCCGACGCTCAGTCGTTTCGGCAGAGGCGCACGAGCCGAGTCTTCAGGATTTCTCCCGCTGGAGGAATGAGGCGGGCTGCGATGTCTCTCCTTCAGCTCCAGCCATCGTCTTGATATTTCCCCTTCCTGTTTCCCCTTTCTCCTCGCATTTTTCTTTTTCGCTCACTTCATAAATGAACGTCTGGTCGAATTTTAAGATGCTAAGCAAAGCTAATCATTTTCGTCTAGGAAAATTTTCATTAAGGGTCCGGAATTTCTTCAGGTATCCGAAAAAGCATTGTAGAAATTGTACTAGATTTTGTATTCAAGAAATAATTATAAACGTTAATAATTATACATATATATATAAATAATTATACTATTGTTGGCAATGACAACGTTTATAATTATTTCATGAAAAATGCCAACGATAACGCACCACAACACCTATATTTTGTATTCAAATTATGTCTTGAGTCACATCCAGCTCTCTTGACAGCTCCGCTTTCTGTTCCTCTATATTCCCTCTGCCTCGTTCTGCTTCTGCTAATTTACGCTCATTCAAGTTTCCTCTTTCGGAGCATTGTCTCATATGAAGTGTCCGACGTAATCGCTGCTTATAAAGCCTTTACTCTTTCACCATTATCTTGCTTTATCTTTTGAATGAATCTCTGCTTTCCTTTGTTTTCTCCGATCCGTAGTTTCTGCTACTTCAATGCATCTAAGTTCGCCTGTCGCCTTTTGTTCCATACCAGATCTCTCCGATATCCGATCGCCTCATTTGTCTTCCTGCCTCGTGCTCATTCCTTTGCCGTACACGTTCCGCCTCTACGCAGTACTAATGATCCGCAAAATACCGTTCTGTTGCACACTGCGATTTCGGAATTCGTCAATCACTTCTATTCATTGTCATCTCCGGTGCGGTGAGTTCAACATATATTACTCCGGGCTTCCCAACCGTGTTTTCTACTCAACATATTATCTCCAGGCCCATTATTCTCTTCTCGTTGAGCCCTTTCTCCGCCTCATACGGCTCCCCGGGGCTCCATCTCGCTCCATATCCCCGCTCCGTGCCCCCTACTTACCGTCCAACTTGGTTCCGACGCCGTCTTCCGCAGGGACCCGGACCGCCAGCGTTGCGGCCGTCGGCGGTCGGAGCCGAGCCACGGCGGCGGCTTAAGGGGCTGCCTGCTCCTTCTCGTTAAGCAAAGCGATCTCGGCGCTGCTGACACACACGACGTAAGGTCTTTGCAACCTCCTCGCGGCGTCTGCACCCGCGACAACCCGCGGGGGAGAGGGGCGGGGCAGAAAAGAGTGAGGAGGGGAAGGAAGAGGAGGGAGGGGAGGGGGGAGGGGAAGGAAGAGGAAGGAAGAGGGGGAGGGGAGGGTAAGGAAGAGGGGGAGGGGAGGGTAAGGAAGAGGGGGAGGGGAGGGTAAGGAAGAGGGGGAGGGGAGGGTAAGGAAGAGGGGGAGGGGAGGGTAAGGAAGAGGGGAGGGGAGGGTAAGGAGGAGGGGAGGGGAGGGTATGGAGGAGGGGGAGGGGAGAGGAAGGAAGAGCGGAGCGGGGAGGGAAAGGAAGAACGATGAGGGAGAGGGAAAGAAGAGCGGAGAGGGGAGGGGGAAGAAAGGGTGGGGATGGGAAGGAAGAACGGAGCGGAAAGGGGGAAGGAAGAGCTGAGCGGGGAGTGGGAGGATGAGTGGAGCGGAGAGGGGGAAGGAAGGCGGCGAGGGGAAGAGCAGGAGGTGCGTAAAGGAGGGGAGTCGTCGCGACAAGGCGGTGTGGGGCTGTGGGGTAGAGGCGGCGACAACCACTTCTGTGATAACACCCGCGCCCCGAGCAACGACTGCCTGAGGCGCAGCTGCTGCTATCTGCTACCGCTAATCCGGTTGACGCGGGGCGGTAGACGCGTCTGTTCTCAAAGTACCCCGCCGCAGTGCAACGAGCTGTACATCGCCCCCGAGTGACGGATGACGGCGCGATTCCATCAGGAAAGTCGCATCTCTGAAGTGTGCCGAGACGGCAAATTGAACCGTTGACCTACTTGCGTGACGTATTTCTACCCGAGGTCGGAGTATTTTTTATCGGAACTAGTGCAATGACTACTTCGGATACGTTGAGGTTTTTGGATTATCGAATTATGTTGAAATAATCTGCGTTCGGTACATAAACATTCGAAATAATAAGAACATTTTTCGAAATTATGTAGTAATAATATCTTTGTGAATTTGTAGGCGGTGGGTATAGTTTGCAGTTTGGTTCTCGACGACAGATAAGATGGATGACATGTTGTCTTTGGGAGAATCGAATTTCGGAGGTTCGACGAGTTAAGATCGTTGACCTATTTGGGGAGGGTTTTTTTCTGCACGCACTTAGAGTGAGCTGGCAAGTCAGATGGTATGTGATACGTTAATGTGGCTCGATAAACCGTCATATTCCGTATCGTATTTTGATGCTCTTCCACCGGAATATTTGCTGACCACGTACGTAAATGTAAGCTTTCTTCAAAGGTTATGAAGTAGTGGAATAAATTCATTATACGAAGTATTGTTTAGACTTTGCCTACTTCGCAACAAACACGGCAAAACACGTCATTACCTTGCAGAAAGAGTCTAACCAAAACTCGAAACAGCTGCTGTTGAGGCCATGGATGATGCTAATTTCGGTGAATTCACTATATTCAGCACATTATCTCCGCAATCTTTTCAATATTAATATCAATTCGCTGATTGAGAAGCGAGCATATGGCGTGGCGGGTTTTTACAGCAGCATAAATAAATGGAAGATACCTCAATAGAGCTGGAGTTATCGTTGCCTCTATTCTGCGTCCGCGAATCGCTCGCGTGGATGCATTCACCGACAGCGCATTTCCATTAGAGTGGTTAGCCGCTCGGCGGCGCGCGGGCGTTTAGGGACAGGGCGGGACGCCGCCGCCGCCGCCCGCGTCTCAGGGTGAACGACCGATTGACTCCGCGACCCATCTAAATGCATGAACCACTGTTTCACTCGATATTCAATTAATGGAAAGCGAGTCCGAGCGGGCGAGCCTGTCGCCGGGCGCCTGTCGCCGAGCCCAAGCCCCGCGGGTGAGCCTGCGGAGCCCCTTGGTTGGTGCGGTGCGGTGCGGTGCGGAGGACGTCTGTGCGGACGGCAGCGGGTGGCCTTCCGATGCGACTGACGCGGAGAGCGGCGCGTGGACTGCGAGAGGGGAGGCGCGGTTGCTGGACGTGAACTCCCTGAATTGGTCGGTCGTTTTTGGCGTGGAGGAAGAAAGAAATAATCGAACGCGAACGGTTTCTATTATTCTTTTGAGCTATTCAAAATTAAAATTCCATATATTCAAGTTTCCCTTTGTAGCATTGCATAGTCACATCTCACAAACCTCTATTATTACGTGAAAAAAATGTTTACTAGTGGATGCTACACACTACTACCATCACTATTCGATCCAGTTTACTGTGTAACCTAACATGATGAAACATTGACAAAGAAAATAAACGAAGGTATTAAAATAAATTAAGAAAACTTTTTTGTTTTTTCGAATACTTGTATAAATATTGCTGATGGTTAAGTGGAGCTTTCTTTAAATTTACATGTATTTAAATCTTCTTAAAAGAAATGTACAAATTCAGAGAAAATGATAAGAAATTAAGCTATATTTCCATTTTTTATTATTATTATTATTATTATTATTATTATTATTATTGTAGTGGCCGTTAATATTAGGTCGTGGTTTCACCTCCTGCCTCATAAAATGCATATTTTTAACACTGTTAAGCCCGTTGAGAAGGACGCTCGCAAATTAATGTAAAATATCCATCTTCCAAGCCAGGATGTGTAACATAGACCTAATATCGTCGGTCACTTAAAAGAATCGACGTATACGAAGCTTCGCGCTGCGTGAAGAAATTGTTGCAGCGCTCTTCTCCAGCGTGCGATTGTGGTCGGGCGGGCGCCGCGAAGTTGCTGGGGGGAGGAGGGGCGGACGCCAGATTGCGTCCGGCCGTTCGCGCGTGGACACCTCGCGATTAATTAACTCGTTGCAACTTCAAGCGAGGATCCACGGGCAGGGAAATGACGGAAATTTATCTATAACTATTAACCATAACTTGTCACGAAACTTTCAGGCAAAAATATTTTCGAATACTCCTTAAAACAAATAAAATCGTTTCGCAGCATGAGCTGAGTGTAGCCTACGACATTTTACAAAATCTGCAATACGACACATTCGACAAAAATATTGTAGAATTTTCCCTCCCAAAATTGGTCTGTGCGCCCGCCCCTGGCCATTTATGCGAGTGGCCGCGTCGGCGACGTGACGCAGGGGCTTGGACACGTGGGCCACTTAGTGACCACGTCGTGAGCTCGTAAGGAAAGTGACCCGTTTCAGAAACTGTCGTTTTCCAGAAGAGCTGTTTTATTTTCTGCGGAGTCGTTCATTTTGGAATCAAAGGCGACGTGTTTCATCCCGTATGACCGCTGTCTCTTGAACTATTGTCGACCTTTTCCCTGGTGTAATCCGTTTCACGTAATAATGGAGGTTTGTGGGATGTGAACACCTGGGCGACGCGGGGTTTCTTGGGCTCGCCGTTTGCCAGCGCGCGGTGGGTGGTCCGCGCGCGTCAGCTGCGTCCGAAAGCCACGGAGGACGCACGCCACGCCAGGCGCCGCGACGCCACGCTGGGCGGGGCGTGGAAACGGCGTCGGTTGACGAGGGGTGGCGTTGGGGGAGGCGGGGGCGGGGCAGCGACAGTGGGCGCGATGCGCAGAGGGGCAGCATCTGTGGATGCGAAGAGGTGAGGAGAGGGCAGACTTCGGTGAACGCGTGGCGGGAGCGAGGAGGGGCAGCTGTGGTGGGGACGCGATGGGATAATGGTGGGGAGGGGACGGGCAAGTGGTGATGGGAGAAGAGGCCTTCGTAAAAGTGAAGCGGGGCGTGCTAGGACAGCGTCGGTGGAAGCGGGGCGGGGCAGCGTGACACCACGCCGGTGAACTCGGGATAGGTGGGGCGGCGTTGGTGAGCGCGAGGTGGGGCAAGCGGGGAGGGGCAATGTCGGTGGACGCGATGTGGTGACGGGAGGGCAGGGCCCAGTGGATGCGGGGATGGGCAGCCTCGGTTGACGCATGGCGGGGCGGGGAGGCGTTGGTGGATGAGGGGCGGGTGTGAGCGAGGCGCGACGGATGCGCGGGGCGGAGATATGCTCGGCGAAGTTGGTGCTGGTAGGGCGGGGATAAACGGAGCGGTGTTGATGGGCTGGGTGGGGCGGGCAGGCGTTGGTGCAGGCGAGGCTAGGGTGGGCGGGGCGGCATTGGTGCATGCGGGGCGGGGATGGGCGAGGCGATCCGGGGCGGGGATGGGTGGGGCGGCGTTCGTGGGCAGTAGATTCGGGGAGGTGATGGGCGGGACGGCGTCGGTGGAGGCGAGGCGGGGCCCGGCCGCGTGCGCGGAATACCCGCGGAGGCGAATCATGCGTCGCATGAAAGGAAGGGGCGCCACCACTTGCTGTGCTCTCTTTGTAACTCGAACCTTTTGCGAATTTCGCTTTTGTTGGTATGATGCACATACTGAAAAGAATGCTTTGAAATTCAAAATTGAGAATAAAATAGCGAAACCCAATTAAATGTTTGGTGTCACAATTTCTTGTTCTGTATACGAGTCAATGAACTAGCTGAAATGGAAATGTTAGGAAAGAAAAAGGAAAGAAAGAACAGTATACCAGATCCATGATACTGTAACAAGTTAGTATCATGGATCTGGTATACTGCAACTATTCTTTTTTTCGTGAGCAAATGACTTTTTTTACATTCTACATTTTAACGTTGTTGTGTGTTTCGTGGTGTGCGTATTTGAAGATCATTTCAGACTGAACCATACATTGTAGTGGTAATTGCCGGTTCTTTTCCACGATATTACAGAAAACGAGATGTTTCATACATGATTAACGCGTTATAGCCTCGTGTTTCCCCACCCAAGCTACCTCCGGCGAACAAAATTCCAGGTACCTGGGTAGTGTGAATGTTTGGGATAGTTGACGTTATTGCAGTTTTTAAACGAGGCAACGTCGTCGATAATTACCGCCGTTACCGGCTGTACTCCTTTATTAAACCGGGGCGGAAGTTTATTATTAGTTTCCGCTCGCAGCGCGCTCTGCGCCGCCTGAAATTTCGTGGCAGCCGGGGCGAGTTGCAGGAACTCCCCGCCGCGGGGCGCTTTCAGAGCGGAAGCCGCGCGCAACGAGGACGCGGGGGCGCCGTCCTCGCTGGCAGGCGCCTGAGGACGCGACGGCGTCTCTGGTGGCGACAGCGAAAACGATCGCGATACATTCAGAATGGGGGCGAAGGTTGGAGGACGTTATAATAAGCGAGGCCAGTTTGACGTGATACGAAGATGAGAGGAATTCGGGTTATAGTAGACGAATTTTCCGGCCAAATTCCGGTAGGGCGTGGGGATTAGGGGATCGGTTCTAGCTTTGGCGCAGGATTGGGAATGCTTATCCATTTTCGCATTTTAGGGCTTTCCTTTTCATGTAGGGGCAAAGTGGGCGGAGACCTATCGTGCAAGTTAATAGGGAGATGGGAATTGAAATGCGTAAATTAAATTATTGAACGTTCTTGCCCATTGGGATCCAACTTCAAATTCTTCTTCTCCTCCTCCTCCTCCTCCTCCTCCTCCTCCGTCTTCTTCTTCTTCTTCTTCTTTTTCTCTTCTTTTTATTCATATATTTAATAATGATGAATTTGATAACTTAAAATTCTGAAGAGTGAACGCTTAGAAATTTAGGATTTGTGTTAGACTAAACTTAAGATTACTCATAAAGAAAGCTTAAAAAAAGGACCTTAATTATTATTGGTTCTATTGGTGGTTTAAATTAAACATCAACACGAAAAATTATAACTTATTCATTCATCAACAACATTGGTTGAATATTATTAGGACTTATAATATCAGAAGATTTATGACAACTCTGTTTCATGTCAAGACGTCGAAGGGAGGGTCGCGCACAGAGGCCGCGGGGTCTCCCTTCGCCCGCCGGCGCCGCCGGGTCGAGGCGCGCCGCCCCCGCTCGAGCGAAGTGAAGGCTCCAAATATCGGCGCGCGGGCCGGTTCGCGCCACATGCCGCGCCAAAGGAGACTTATTAGATTGTCGCCGGGTTTTTTTGCCGAGCGGTCGGGCGCGACAAGAAAAAAACAAAAACAAAAACTAAACGACTGGCGTTCGCGTTGGCGGAGGGAGGGCATACGCGTGAGGCCGGATGAGGCTGTGCGTGGCGTTTGGGATGCAGCGATTGGCGTTTCGTGTTTTGCGTTTGGCGTACCGCTTGCAGCGTGCTTGATGTTCGTCGTTTGGTGTTCGGCGTTTGACGGTTGGCATGCGGTGAATTGGTGCTCTGCATTGGACATTTGGTGTGCGGCGTTTGATGTTTGGTGTGCGGTGTTTGATGTTTGGTGTGCGGCGTTTGACGTTTGGTGTGCGGCGTTTGACGTTTGGTGTGCGGCGTTTGACGTTCGGTGTGCGGAGTTTGACGTTTGGTGTGCGGCGTTTGACGTTTGGTCTTCGGCGTTTGACGTTTGGTCTTCGGCGTTTAGGCGTTTGGTCTTCGGCGTTTAGACGTTTGGTTTTCGGCGTTTAGACGTTTGGTTTTCGGCGTTTAGACGTTTGGTCTTCGGCGTTTAGACGTTTGGTCTTCGGCGTTTAGACGTTTGGTTTTCGGCGTTTAGACGTTTGGTCTTCGGCGTTTAGGCGTTTGGTCTTCGGCGTTTAGGCGTTTGGTCTTCGGCGTTTAGGCGTTTGGTCTTCGGCGTTTAGACGTTTGGTCTTCGGCGTTTAGGCGTTTGGTCTTCGGCGTTTAGGCGTTTGGTCTTCGGCGTTTAGACGTTTGGTCTTCGGCGTTTAGACGTTTGGTCTTCGGCGTTTAGACGTTTGGTCTTCGGCGTTTAGACGTTTGGTCTTCGGCGTTTAGACGTTTGGTCTTCGGCGTTTAGACGTTTGGTCTTCGGCGTTTAGTCCTTTGGTCTTCGGCGTTTAGACGTTTGGTCTTCGGCGTTTAGACGTTTGGTCTTCGGCGTTTAGACGTTTGGTCTTCGGCGTTTAGACGTTTGGTCTTCGGCGTTTAGACGTTTGGTCTTCGGCGTTTAGACGTTTGGTCTTCGGCGTTTAGACGTTTGGTCTTCGGCGTTTAGACGTTTGGTCTTCGGCGTTTAGACGTTTGGTCTTCGGCGTTTAGACGTTTGGTCTTCGGCGTTTAGACGTTTGGTCTTCGGCGTTTAGACGTTTGGTCTTCGGCGTTTAGACGTTTGGTCTTCGGCGTTTAGACGTTTGGTCTTCGGCGTTTAGACGTTTGGTCTTCGGCGTTTAGACGTTTGGTCTTCGGCGTTTAGACGTTTGGTCTTCGGCGTTTAGACGTTTGGTCTTCGGCGTTTAGACGTTTGGTCTTCGGCGTTTAGACGTTTGGTCTTCGGCGTTTAGACGTTTGGTCTTCGGCGTTTAGACGTTTGGTCTTCGGCGTTTAGACGTTTGGTCTTCGGCGTTTAGACGTTTGGTCTTCGGCGTTTAGACGTTTGGTCTTCGGCGTTTAGACGTTTGGTCTTCGGCGTTTAGACGTTTGGTCTTCGGCGTTTAGACGTTTGGTCTTCGGCGTTTAGACGTTTGGTCTTCGGCGTTTAGACGTTTGGTCTTCGGCGTTTAGACGTTTGGTCTTCGGCGTTTAGACGTTTGGTCTTCGGCGTTTAGACGTTTGGTCTTCGGCGTTTAGACGTTTGGTCTTCGGCGTTTAGACGTTTGGTCTTCGGCGTTTAGACGTTTGGTCTTCGGCGTTTAGACGTTTGGTATTTGGCCTTTGTTCGTTTGGTGCTCAGCATCGCCTTAAATCTATAATTAACTTTAAAAATTGAAGTCGTGTTAATATTTGCAGAAAATGGAAAATCCACATGTAGCATTATCTTCAATTGGATCCTTAATCGAGAGACAATATCCAGAACATGAAGTAATGATCATACGTACGTGGATGTGGAATCAGAACAAGTCGTGCAAGTATTCCGGAAACGACTTCGCCGGATCATAAGTCATTCGTGTTGGTTTCGAACGCTAAGTGGAGAAATAGTAACGCGATTCATATTCAAATATTTCAAATTTTTTACATATTAAACTTGTGCGGTGACATAAATATTTTAAGTGTCTTAAATGAGTGTTAATAACTTTTTAATATCACACCAATGGCGCGACACGTGCGATAAATTAATAGTCTTAGCATGTTTAAAGAGGATTAGTCTTCCCACATATTCAGGATGATGCTCTATCATGCCTTTCTTTTTCCTTGCGACTCTGTTCTCAGTTTATATTAATGATACTTGGAAAGAATGGGAAAGTAAATACTGAAATCTATTTATACGTGTCCGTCCCAGCTTTGCTCCGAGAGTCCGGGATCCGTACATCGCAGTATCTCCTCTTTGCGTGTGGCATTTGATTTCCATGAAGTAGTGAAGACTGCTGCTTCTCTGCAAAATCTCGGTTCTTTTATTGAGTTGAAATTCTAAAACCTTCAGTCAAATATTTATTTGCAGATGGAGACTGCTCATGTTGAAGCAGAGCAAACATTTGACGTCCCAGAAAGATGGAAAATGTCGAGCTTCTCCGCCTCTCGTCTCCTCTTCCTCTGCCTCGTGGCAGTAAACAACATTGTTTTTTAAAGCGTTACCATGAAATATTAAACATAAACCTTTGCTTCTTACGCAAGGGAAAAACGTGCTTTCGCAGTAATTGAATTGTCCAGTGTAATATACTCACAGCAAACAAACACGATGTAATTTCAGTGTGACGTTGAAGCATATTAGGACAGAACTTGCCGTAACTTCTAGAACGCTGGTCTCTCTCTACTGTATGAAGTTCTTACATCTGGGTCTGTTGCCAAGCCGAACGTAATTTCGCGCCACATTCCACTAACGGGTGCCGCCCGACAACGCAGCAATGCACCCAACGAGCGCTCCAGGCCCACATGACGCGCTTTGCTTTTGATCGAGGCGACATTGTAAATGTGGTGAGAAGGAATATAAAAATACAGGGCTCGGAGGCAGTCGTGTGTCGGATCAGTCAGGAATTATACGGCAAAATGTGTTAACTCCCTCGACTGTAACAATAAGGAATAAAACAAAAACTTCATTTCTATTGAAACATTTCGTTGCATGTCGCTACATGCTCTCTTGAGGATGGAATTACCGGAGGGAAATATGGAAAGACAGATGGAAATCCCGATGATATAAACAGAGTCAAGAAACGGCACCTCGCGCTTCCGAAAGGAATTTCGAGTTCATTCCATAGTTCACGCAGTATGTCGGTCCATCTGGGTCGGCAGTCAGACCAAATGTAATTTCACGCCGCGTCTCATGTACGCCCGCTTTCCGACGCCCACTGGATGGTGCGGGTCGGTTAGGCTGTGCGCACCCCTGGGTCCCGCGCCGCGCCCTTTCCGTCAGTAGGCCACGCGGAAGCCCAAAAAACAGCTGCGAGGCGGGGCCGGAGGCGACGCCGAAAAAGGTCGAACGGCATCCGCGGCGCTTTTGTTTTTCTGCCCGACGCAGCGAAAGCAGGCGGGGATGCGTGAATCGCGATTTGCTGCCTTCTTCCTCTCGTGAGGGGCAGCAGACGGAGATGCGTGGTAGATTACTCCGGTGGCACACTGAGGTTTGAGATTTGTTAGGGAGTTGAGGCTCGGCGTAGCCTACAGGAGGTCTACACGGCGTTTTGCACTTTGTGTGACCTCGAGAGCCGCGCGCGAGCCACTCAATTGCACATGCGGAGAAATTTGAAGGGGGGGGGGGGTTGAAGCACATTCTAGGAGCGGGGACCACCAATTAGAACGTGCAATTCGAACCACAGCGCGTAATTTGAGAGAACAATCGACGAGAATATATCGGTCACATACATTTCAAGTAACATTGACTATTATATTGGAAATGTTTGTTGTCGATGTGTGGTAATATGAAATCTTCAACGAATTTTTCACATTTGATTTGGACACCAAATATTATAATTGCTTGAAGGGCTGATAATGTAATTCGCTTTGCTACGATGTAATCTCAAATATGTGTGTTTGATAAACACAAAATTATGATACTGAGTGGGTTTTGTTTGATGACGGCAGCAATAAACTATTTTTTCATCAACTATGTGTAATTTAATAATATGGGTCTCTCAAAGTTAAAACATATTATTCCTAAAAAAATCATGATTATTTTCTGCGCTAATTTCTGACCAGAGTATATTATATATTTCTAATATCAAGTCAACGAACACTATTTATTCACCATTTACGACATGGTATAAAAATATTAAGCCCTTTGCATTCTATTTAACAAGACCCATGCTAATCTAATGATTGCTTGTAACATAACATTAGAGAGGTTTGCTATATTTTATTCAGAATCGTAATGGGGGAAATTGTCATAAATGTATGTGCTGCTAAACATTACGTTCTTGCAATTGCCTTTATTATATTTTTATATCCATCTTGATGTAAGAGATTGCTCGCCAAGAATGTTGCAATCAATTGTTAAATTATTAATTTTTGTTTTCGTTTTAAAATGCGTTAAGAAAACTGTAATAGTTTTAAAAAAGACACTGCTTTAAATTATTGCTTAAGAGTCACAATGACCATCATCTAAAAAATTACATAGGGTGGTGGATAGAAAGATGGAAACGCAACAATGCACAGATGATCGTATAAAGCGAATTATGGCCCTTGTAGCTTAAAATAGGGGACATCACCCATTTAAATAAGTGGGGAAATTATTTCACAGTAGGGATCATTGCATTAGACGCCCCGTCATTCAATGTACCCTTCGCGTCGTGCAACGCCAGTCTTCTCCCCTCTCTGAAGAGCATGCCCCCCCCCCCCCAACACACACACACACACACACACACACACACAACTTGCACTTTCGGCGCTATCGCGGGCAGTCTGTCGGCTGGTAAGTGTAGAATGCCCACGGGAGCAGGCCTTGCGTAAAGCAATCGTCAACACTATTGAGCCATTGCACATGCGCTAACTCAGAATCGAAGAGATGAGGAACCCGCCAATCCGGCGGATTTAGCATGCAACGTATGTCGTACGCTAATCGATCTCTCTCTCGTTTTGTATCCATTTTTTTGCCATCTCTAGCGGCCGAGTTTGCTTCGAACTCTATATTCCCCATGATGCAAAATGAAATTAGTAGTATTAATCTGTAAATATAATTATCTAAATAGTATATCGTAAGTTAATTAAACTTCCAGATAATGGGAGTATATTTGAACAAAACTTTAATTATGTAAAAGCTAGATCTAGAAATTTGAAGGGCAAAATTAATTTCGGGTTATTACATATTTCGACATCAAAGTTTCTAGAAACGAGAGGAATGCGATAAAAGTTTGAGAGTAAAAACAACGAAATGAATTTGATGTAGATAATTCTCTTTGCCAATGAAAAAGATGTGCTTTAAATTCAACGCAGAACTACGCTTAAACTTGTAAAATATAATGTATATATAATGCATTGAAAAAGCTCCGAAAACTAATTTTCACGAAACATTTTATTGCATGAAGTAAACACACAAACATGTGAATTTTATTATGAATTTAGGTAGCTATTCCTACTTAATACTTCGAATTTATTTCGTCTCATCATTTAATTCATCATTAATGTAAGCTGCCCTTTCAAATAAGAAGTATGGACCGCCACTGTTCGTTTACTACTTTAAACTGTTTGTCACACTGTCTTTAAGAGGTTTGACGAATCGTACATTTTCTCGAATCTGAATTTTAAAAGGTTTCTTCACCCTCTCTTCACTGCCTCTGCGTCACCCTGTCTCCACTGCGACTACTTTACCCTCTGTGCATTACCTCTACTTTACCCTCTGTGCATTACCACTACTTCACCGTCTATCCAATACTGCCACTTCATGACGTTTCCGTTCCTACTTCCCCTTCTCCCGTTCACCATTTCTCCTCTATGTTATCCCCACTTCCTCATCTCCCCATTACCATCTCTTCCCTCTCTCCCTTACCACCGCTTCACCCTCTCTCCGCCACCGTCGTCGCCGTCCTGCTGCCGTCTCCTTGCGCTGGCTGTTAGCGTTGCCGCCTCCGCCCTCGCGCCAAGGTCACCCCGCGGCTTCCACGGCGGCGCTCGGTCCGGCGGTGACGTCACCTCCCGCGGCGGCGGCAGCGGAGAGAGCGCTGCACTCGGGCGCCGACTAAACGGCCCAGCGCAAGCGCTGCGCAGCGGAAGACGAGAGCAGTGCAGCACAGCGCGTGACACGGCGGGCGGGCGGCGGGATTTATAACACGATCTTGCAGCATCTGTTCCTTTTCGATATTTCTCTTGTGGAACTGAGTTGCGGTTTATTTAATCATATTTGGCTTACCGATGTGGCCCTAGCGTCGCAGTAGCTGGAGTGCTGCAGGAATGCCATAATAATAAAAACAACAGCGACAACAAGCGAACTTTTCTTGAGACTGAGTCGTGGCATAAGGGATTTCCTTGTTTATGATAAGGTGTTGTCAGATTACAATTTTTGGTGGCTTTGAGTGCGTGTTTTAGCAGTTCTGTTTAAGAGAATCTATAAAATGTGAAGTAGTCTACAAGAATGCACACATCTTATCACATATAGCGCGTCTCGGATGGATGGTATCATTCTTCTAATTAAGGCAGTTAGTGCAGAGTTATCGCATACTTCAAAGCCTTTGGAAGTAGATGTTACGTTGGAAAGCATATCAAAATATTGACGGTGGAGGTAGTATGTAGTGCCTATCCGCTCGAAGAAGTCGTACGCTTTACCAGGTTTAACAGAGAGGGATACAATTGTACAAGTTGCATTTCGAAGGGAAAATAGTTCCTGAAAGTAAGTGTGGGAGAGACCTGACGCGCTTGAATTGGTCGAGCGGGAAGGAAGATGCGGAGAGAAGAATGGCTGACAGGGACGTGCCTGGGAAGAGGGAAGAGGAGGGTGAGAGAGA
Source organism: Gryllus longicercus (assembly GCA_038098605.1). Classification (NCBI taxonomy): domain Eukaryota; kingdom Metazoa; phylum Arthropoda; class Insecta; order Orthoptera; family Gryllidae; genus Gryllus; species Gryllus longicercus. The sequence continues at coordinate 83,462 of JAZDUA010001184.1, read as the reverse complement.
CGCGTTTTGGCTTGTGACGGGGAAGAGGGACGAACCGGAACGCGGCTAGAGGAGGGTCTGCAGCGTGTGTGAAGTGGATGTGGCTGAGCGGGGGAGGAGCGGAGCGGGAAGGAGTGGAGTTGTGCGGGGCGGGGAGGAGTTGTGCGGGGCGGGGAGGAGTTGTGCGGGGCGGGGAGGAGAAGAGTGGAGTAGAGTGGAGCGGGGCGGAGAAGAGTGGAGCGGGGCGGAGTAGAGTGGAGTGGAGCGGGGTGGAGAAGAGTGGAGTGGTGCGGGGGGGAGGAGTGGTGCGGGGGGAGGAGTGGTGCGGGGGGGAGGAGTGGTGCGGGGGGGAGGAGTGGTGCGGGGGGGAGGAGTGGTGCGGGGGGAGGAGTGGAGCGGGGCGGGGAGGAGTGGAGCGGGGCGGGGAGGAGTGGAGCGGGGCGGGGAGGAGCGGGGCGGGGAGGAGTGGAGCGGGGCGGGGAGGAGTGGAGCGGGGAGGAGTGGAGCGGGGCGGGGAGGAGTGGGGCGGGGGGAGGAGTGGACTGGAGCGTAGCGGATAGGAGAAGAGTGGAGCGGAGCGGATAGGAGAAGAGTGGAGCGGGGCGGAGAGGAGTGGAGTGGAGCGGGGCGGAGAGGAGAGGAGTGGAGCGGGGCGGAGAAGAGTGGAGTGGAGCGGGGCGGAGAAGAGTGGAGCGGGCCGGGGAGGAGAGGAGTGAAGTGGAGCGGGCCGGGGAGGAGTGGTGAGGAGAGACGTTGCGCGCAGGGGCCTGGCCGCTGTGTGTCGACGAGCAGCGCAGCGCAGAGCAGGGAGCGGGCGCAGACGGTGTTCTGTGCTGCGCCGCGCAGCGCCCTCCCTGCGCTTCGTCACCGCCGCGCCGCGCCGCGCCGCGCCGCGCCGCGCCGCGCCGCGCCGCGCCGCGCCGCGCCGCGCCGATGCCGTCTGCCGCTATTTTCGGCGCCTCGCCGCCGCCCTGCGCCCCATGGGCGAGGCGCGCTCCAACGCAGGTTTTCTGCGTGCGCTGTAATCTCATCGGCTGGGCTCTCGATTGGTTGATCAGCTTTATTCACGAAATTATTGTTCCGCAACTTGAAGAGTGTGAGCCGTTTTGATTTTTGTTTCGTACAATCAGACAGACGTTGTTGGATTCGATATCAATTTATTCGAAACGGATTTATGTGCTCGCTGCCATGGTCCCTTATTGTTTCTTTACCAGTTAGGATTACTCAAATCCGTTTAGTTATTAAAAACATGTATAAATGCATTGAAAGATGATTCAATTGAATGTTTTGTTTTCCCATACTGTACTTTTCATTTTTTTACCTATTTTTTTTTTTCTTTTTCTTTTTTAGGTACGTCCCTCTGATGTAAACTGCTGTAATTGAATAATTTGAACGAATACAACGCGGGTAAGTTTTCATATTTGGCTGAGACTGACTAGTCTGAGGGAAATAATTAAACACTGGGAAATTAAGTGTTGATGATATTCACATTTCAGTGGAATATTGTTTTGAGTGCAAATAGAATGCAAAACTCCCTCATACCAGTAGTGAGAACCCGATTGTGTGTACTTGACTAAAAGAATTTGGTATTTTTCTTCATTACATTTTCTGAGAAGTTCGGTTAGTACATGGATTGTGATAAGTACGCTGGCAATAACATAAAACACCTGAAATTCGTCGTTATTGGATCTCTACTCCAACAAAAAAGCATCACCTTTCTTAGCATTAAACGCAGTCGTCTCAGTACTTTGCACCTCCTGAAAAAAATGTAGGTTTGAAATTCCCTTCACAGACATGCTAGAATCCAAACACTCGCACCCCGCCGCAATATTTCTTCTCCTAGAGCCGTTCAACGAGCGAGAGTTAAACAGAAGCGACGACTATCTCACGACTAAAAAGACCGGAGCTGACCATTAGCTCGGGACCCGAAGAGAGTGCAGGCGCGGCGGAGGTTAATAAGTGTTGGATAGTGTGTACAAGAGCGTGTGCAGACGTGCGTAGTAGGAATGCATTAGCGCGCCAACTGCAGCGCCAGGCTGGCTGGCTGGCTGGCGTCGGCTGCTGCGCCGGGTGACTGCCCGAGCGCACATCCCTTCCGGGAAAAGCAGCGCCTCTCGCCCACTCGCCATTCCGCCCACTCGCGCACGCCCCGAACAAGAATACAGCCTCACGCCGGGTCCAGTGCACGGCCCCGACTCGCTGCAGGCGCCCCGCCTCCCCCTCCTGTGTTCTGTGCCTTGTTACTCGTTTCCACTCGTAAATAGCCCACACCTTCCCGATGGCCCCCTCCTTACCAACTAACCCGCGCTTTCTCGTTGCTCCGCTCCAACTCCACAGTGTTGCCTCCACAGCCGGCATGCGCCTTGCGCCCTCCCGTCTGCCTCGCCACTATCCGACTGTCACGCTTCTTCCCGACTGTCACTTGCTTTGCCAACTTTCTCCCACTGTTGCCCTCGCTGCGCTCAGCCCCACCAGCCCCGCCCCATCCCGCCCCATCCCGCCCCATCCCGCCCCATCCCGCCCCATCCCGCCCCATCCCTGCCCCATCTTGCCCCATCCCTCCCCATCTCGCCCCCATCCCTCCCCATCTCGCCCCCATCCCTCCCCATCTCGCCCCATCCCTCCCCATCTCGCCCCATCCCTCCCCATCTCGCCCCATCCCTGCCCCATCGCTGCCCCATCGCTGCCCCATCGCTGCCCCATCGCTGCCCCATCGCTGCCCCATCCCTGCCCCATCCCGCCCCCATCCCGCCCCATCCCTGCCCCATCTCGCCCCATCCCTCCCCATCTCGCCCCATCCGTCCCCATCTCGCCCCATCTCGCCCCATCTCGCCCCATCTCGCCCCATCGCTGCCCCATCGCTGCCCCATCGCTGCCCCATCGCTGCCCCATCGCTGCCCCATCCCTGCCCCATCCCTGCCTCATCCCTGCCCCATCCCTGCCTCATCCCTGCCCCATCCCTGCCTCATCCCTGCCCCATCCCCGCCCCACCCCGCCCCATCCCCGCCCCATCCCCGCCCCATCCCCGCCCCATCCCGCCCCATCCCTGCCCCATCCCTGCCCCATCCCTGCCCCATCCCTGCCCCATCGCTGCCCCATCGCTGCCCCATCCCTGCCCCATCCCTGCCCCATCCCTGCCTCATCCCCGCCCCACCCCCGCCCCACCCCGCCCCACCCCGCCCCACCCCGCCCCACCCCGTCCCATCCCGCCCCATCCCGCCCCACCAACCAGCGGGCGGCGCTGGCGGAGTCGCGTGGTCGCGCGCAGACGTGGCAACCGGGCTCGGACGCAAGTGTTTGCTCTGCCTCCCTCCCTCCCTCCCTCCCTCGCTCCGCCGCCGTTGCGAGGAATTTATTCGCCGGGCGCGAGTGGAACGTATTCGGAAGGTTGTTTTGGAGTTAAGCGGAGACTTCTGCAAATGGTTTACTTGAACCATCACAACAATAGGCGCGTTTGTTGTTTATCGACGTTTGCTTAGTATATATAAAAAGGAAAAAATGAATCATAAGGGTACGTTGCCATTACAGGACATTTCTTTGCAAGAACGCACCCAGCTTTGGAATCAATGTTATTAACTAAATATACCAGTATATATTTCGAGTTCTGCAACTTCATCATTAATGTTGCACTAAATTTGAAATTAAATTTGGGAAATTTCGGCGTTTTAAAGAGATCTTTCTCACTCGCGACCCATTTCATTAGATGCACTCAATTACTTCAACTGGACATGTCCTCATACAGATTGCGTTGACCAAAACACGCGCGTCAAGATGACCTCTGAAGGAAGGCAAATTCTTCGCGCTCTGGCGTTGCTGATTTGCATATTTGGTACAAGGCTCTGCTTGGTAATGCTTTTGATATTTCGTGGGTTCATTGCTGCTGACATTTATGTTGATTTTAGATCAAGACTGGAATTTGACCCGTCCTCTCTAACTTAATGTAGGCATGTGATGTGCTCATGTTATTTAAATGAAAAGAAAATACTGCTTCATATATTAGCAGCATGATTTGTAAGATTAAACTAAAAGATTAACTAAAGGATTGAAATAATGCTAAATGTCATTGGAAGCTTTAGTAATCTAATTTACGGAGACGTGAAAACTGCATTACATTAACCTTTTTGTGCCGTTTAAATGTATATTTTAAGGCGTCGTTTGTACGAAACGAAAGAAAGAGGCGTTGTTCGTGTGTCCTTCGCATTTCGCAGCGCTGACGTCACCACGCCACTTTCGGGTAGTAGTTCGCGTTCCGCAGCATCTGACAGCAACATATTGGGCGAGTTACACCGATCGCTGTCCGAAATGAGCGCCGCCGAATAAGAGCGTCGTTGAAAGCGGCGGCGACACCCGCCTCCGCAATGACGCTCGCTGTCAGGCAGGCGACGGCGATGGCGGTGGCGGTGGCGGCGGCGGTGGCGGCGGCGGCGGCGGCGGCGGCGGCGGCGGCGGCGGCGGTGGCGGCGGTGGCGGCGGTGGCGGTGGCGGTGGCGGTGGCGGTGGCGGTGGCGGTGGCGGTGGCGGTGGCGGTGGCGGAGACGGAGACGGCGGTGGAGGCGGCGCGTTGGAAATGTGACAAGTGGAAGTCTGACAATGGCAGTGACGCTAGAAGTGCCTTTGGAAATGACGCTGCAAATCCTGGTGAATATGACAACGCAAGTGACAGGGGCATCGATAGCAATGCCGTCGATTGTGAAAGCGAATGTGGCATTGACGTAACCGATCGTAGCGATTCTGGTTGAAGACGCAGATTGACAGTGGCGGCTGCACGTTGTAGCTGAAGTGACGGTGGTGACGTTCGATGGTGGAATCGACTTGTCTTCGATTGTCGAAGCAACTGTGGCACTGACGGAAGTGATTGTGGACGTGGCCAACAGTGACAGTGGTGGTGATGATGTTAGTAGGAGTGGTGGCGGAGGTTTGAACTGAGGCAATAAGTGTGTCGGTGTGGAATTGCAAGTGGGCGTGGCAATAGCGTTGGTGGTGGGTGGCGGTGCCCCTCTCTCGTAAATAACTGCCGTCCCGCGCGCCGCGCCGGGCTGGGCGGGGCCAGACGAGGGAATCCTGCGGGGAGGCTTTGATGCGCGGCAATGGATGACGTACGCGCCGTCTCGCCGGCGTCTCGCCAGCGACTGCGCTGCATCTGCGCCCGCCCGCGCGCCCGTCACTTGCTGGCCCGCTCGTGCGGCTGTTGCGGCGCCACGCCACGCGACGCCACGCCACGCGACGCCACCCCAAATCACTCCACGCCACGCCACGCGACGCCACGCCACGCCACCCCAAATCACTCCACGCCACGCCACCGCACCCCACCCTACGCCACGCCAACCCACCCCACGTCACACCAAACCATACCGTCCCACCCCACCCAACCTTACCCCACGCCAACCCACCCCACGTCACACCACACCAAACCATACCGTCCCACCCCACCCAACCTTACCCCACGTCACCCCACACTACGCCACCTCGCCAGACAACGCCACCCACCGCACCCCACCCCACCCCACGCTACCCCCATCCCACTTCGCGGTCAAGGGCATTACAGTGACATACAGCTCTGATCCACCTAAGTCTGTGGTTTGAAAAGATCTGTATTCGAATTTCTCCGTGAAAATATGTTGTTTTTTTTAGATGAATTGTGGCGTGAATTCGTATTTTAAACCGGCAAAATCAGATTTTTTCTTTATTAATTAATCTAGTAAAGACAGTAAAAAATCGAAGTACAAAATCTATTTATTTATTTTTTAATAGAAACAGAATGTGTAAACGTCAACTTCAGAACGCGCAATCAGTAATATGAAAGTTTCTCTCAATTTCGTATCTTGTAAAGTGTTTAGCCAACAAATCCATCCGTATCTGCTGCTTCAAATCCGGTAGCAAAGTGAATAATTAAAAAGATTCTGATGAAAACAATTTGTAAGTCTATGTGTATTCTCAAGACGTTTAAACGAATGTAATTGATTTCCTAGCATATTACACAAACTGGTTAAATGAGTTTATTTATTACACCCTCGTCGTTGGCTTCGTTTGCGGCTGCTCTCAGTACTCCCTTCCCCACCCTTCGCTTTCCCGCCGTGGGCGCGGTGCAGTGGCTCCGCCGGACACACGTGACGCGGAGGCCGCCGCGCGCCGCCCTCCCACCGCCACCGAAGCCGCCTGGCGTCTGGCAGCGACGGGCCACGTGGCGGCGGCGGCGCGGGCCAGGCAGGCACTTGACCTTTGCCGAGGTCCAGCGGCGGCGGCGGCGGCGGCGTCAGTGCTGGATCTGCGCGCGGGGTGTTGCGTCAGGTCTGCGTGGGGCCGCGGCGATCGCCCGCGCTTGCACGCACGCCGCCCGCCGCCGGCCGCCGGATTCGCCCGGTGCGGTGGGCCGGGGGCCTCTGGCCGGCGTATAAATAAACCCGCGCTTTGGCCAAGCCTGGCGGCGGCGGCGGAGGTGGCTGCGGAGGACGCGGCGGTGACGTAGAGGCGGAGGCGCATTCCGCGGCGGCGGAGGGAAGGTAATGGCATCGACCGGCTGAACCCACTGCTCGACTTGCGTTCCTCCTACTATTGAAAAGAAAGTTATTCGAGTTTCACTTATTGTCTTCGGTCCAAATTCTAACTCTGATCATCTTCATTCCCTTTACAAGTCGTACAAGACTGATCGTACAAGATATTTATTCTCAGACATCCTGTTTAGAAGATAAAGATATATTAGTAAATTTAGACAATATACTTGTAGTTACTTTGCAATAGTAATAGCAATAGTAATTATAGATGTTAAATAAAAAAGTGCTGAGGGTAGAGCACATCTCGTGAGGTTGATTGATACTGATTCTGGTCACATCAACTACTATGGTTATTAGTTCCGTAATTGTAGTGCATGTGTTTCCCTCGGGAGGTGGCTGAGGTCTTCTCCCACTGGATGACGAGATCCGACGCCGACCTACTGTCTGCTTACGGGTTTTCCCCAACCAGGTATCTCCCACCAGCGGGGCACCGCCCCATCCGACACAAGCTCTAAGCTCCCGACCGGACTCCCGGCATGTGTGGTAGTGTAGTATATGTTAGTGTGTGTGTAAGAATGGGTGAGGATAGGACAAGGAATAGGAAGGAAAGATCGCGCGCGGTCTGTTGCCCATTTGGTAGGGTACTGCTCCGGTATTCGCGTGGTGTGTGAGGCGGTGGGGAAGCATCCTCTACCCGTTCCCCGTCAACGTATCGTTGCATCGGTGGGAGAGCGACTGCGGTTATGCACCGGTCAACGGATGTCGCGTGATTGGCGCCCTTTGTGTGCGGCGTAATCGTCTTGTAACAGCATCAGCTGTCACCGACACCAAAAGCGTGGCGACACCACGTTGGGATGGGGAGTTAGCCAGCGATAACAGAGAGTTGTCAGCTGTCAATCAACACTTTAGTGCCTGAGCAGTGGAATGAGATTTTTCTGTGCGGTTCAGATTTTTAAAAAATAGTAAACCCAAAGCACATGCGTTGCCTCGCGATTGGCGATTATCCCAGGCGGTGTCGGGAATGCGCGTGGGCGATGGCTGGCGCCAGAGGCCTCCGCCGCGCCGCTGGCATTGGGATCGCGGCGTGGGCGGGCAGCGAGAGGCCGAGTGGCCTGGACTGGCGACCGCGAGGCCCCGACTTACGTCTCCGGACGGGACGCTCGAGCGCATTGCCCAAGCCCGGCCCCGGCCCCGGCCCCGCCCCCGCGTCTGCAGCGCTGCCAACGGCCACCGCGGCTGCCGTCAGCATCGCCTTCGCCACCGGGGCTGACTCACGGGCACGCGGCGCCCCGCCCCGCCCCGCCCCGCCCCGCCCCGCCCCGCCCCGCCCCGCGTGGACGGCTCCTCTGTTCTCCGAACCGAGCGAGTAGGGATGCGACATTGCCAACAGGGCATCGCTGTTATTAAACTTCAATGCTCAACATTAAAACATCGATCTTTACGCAGACGCAAAAACATCGATTTTATTAAACATCGATGATTTGAAAACTGGATTATTTTACTTCAAAGTTTTCGCAGTGTAGACTTGATTGGAAAGTGGTCTCGTTTATTAATATTTTTAATTACGATTTTACTGGCAAAACAACCAAAAAATCAACAGGAGGATTAACAAAACTTGGTTTATCTGATTCGAATCTTCAAAAATAATTTAGACTTCCTTATGGACGAAAAGTTTTATTTATTTAGTATTCACCCTTGTTCACTTTCGTGTGCTGAATATTCAATTTATGGATATCATTGGACACAAATCGTCGATGTTGAAAAACATTGGCTTAAAAAATCGGTCTCAATTCATCGATGATTTTATAGAAACATCGATGTTTTTATTGACAAATGTTTTAAACATAGATATCGCAGAGCTGAGGTTTTTCTAATGTCGATGTGTTCTTCTCAATATTTTATTTATGAATAAAAAATCTCTATCACAATTTTGTGAAAGATAATGAAATAACAGATAGTCGGCGAACTGAGAACTGGCCCTTTGTGATGAGTCATGTCGCAAAGGCTTTGAGGGTCACTTTTGTCCATTGTTACTATTATTTTTTGTTTTCAGATAAAACTTAATTATAAAGTAAATACGCACGACCATTGCCTAATTAAATTTTGTAGCGCACAAATTTAATGTTAATACTAAATTAGATTTAAAAAATCGATGGTTATAGGTCGATGTATTATTGGCATCGATGCTTTAATTTTGAATATCGATGTTTGGTAACCTCGATATTTTGTTATCGATTTTGCATCACTATTCCGTGCACTATTCTTACTGGCTAAATCTAAATCTAAAATATTGCAATTTTACTGGAGAACGTTTTTATCCTGAGCGGAGTCTTTTATTCTGCAGTGGAAGACAAACCTGTTTTCCTTTAAATAACGATTGCCCTGTTTTCTGTAATTAACGTTTGTCTATGAAACTTTTAGTGGTAAAAACCATGAATCTAGTGGACGACAGAGAAATGTAAAAGGACTTTGCTCCCAAATGACATCGAGAAAATCCGAAACCATTCACCGTCTTTATTAAAAACACTCTAGTGATAAGTTTGTTTTTTTGACATAAAAAGTCGTCGTTGGAACAAAATCAAGGTTGTTTCAAATCGATCGTAGATTCTGTTTATTATTGCAGTACTCTACTTCGCAATTGCTGTATTATCGCAGTACTGAACCGCGTCTATTGGAAACGCTTATATTTTACCTCTGCTATTCCGTCACTTCACTACAATTCATGAGCTCCGGTTTGGTCATTCGGATGGGGAAATAAGACAAAGAACCAAGCGTCGTGTCAACGTCAAGTAAATTGTGATAATGGCGGTGTTCTCCTTGCGGTGCGCGGGTGAGAGAGAAAGAGAGAGAGAGAAAAAAGGAGGCTTTTCCCGACGCAAGTTGAAGCGCGCCGTCGACCCACTTGTCGCTTTCCGGGTGCGTACTCGCCACCTTTGTCCGGCCGGTTGTCGCGGCGACTCGTTACCGCGGGACTCTTAAGGGAATGGCTAGAAATTGGGTAGTGAATTTTTGGAAGCACAGTGAAGTTTCGAATTATAGTCTAGTATTAATAATTTATTCCCAGAAGATATAATTTTCAGTAAATAGCGGTTCCATGCCCTATTTACATTTTCTTTTATACAGTGAGGTGTGCAAGTGATATAGGTCGCGTTCAGAAACGACACAAAAACATGAAGCAGTCGGTGATAAAAAATACGAACAAGAGAACAAAAATACGAACATCAAGTAAATTGTGATAATGGCGGCGGACTTCTTGCGATGCGCGGGTGAGAGAGAGAGAGAGAGAGAGAGAGAGAGAGAGAGAGAGAGACAGAGACAGAGACAGAGAGACAGAGAGAGAGAAAATGGCGCCTTTTCCCGACGCAAGTTGAAGCGCGCCGTCGACCCATGACTTGTCGCTTTCCGGGTGCGTGCGCGTACTCGCCACCTTTGTCCGGACGGTTGTCGCAGCGACTCGTTACCTGCGTTCGTCGTGCGGCGCGAGGCGAAGAGAAAGACGCGCGCGTTGGCCTACTTTCGGCGGCTCCTCCGTCGGCCGAAGCGACAATCGCGGGGAGGTAATGAGCCCGGCTCGTGTTCTGATGGCGCGTCGTCTTTTCATTGCTGCGTTCAAGACGTACCAACTTGGAACTCAATGTTTATCCCGACGTATAGTTGATAAAAATGTATAGCTACATATATATGTGTGTATAGATAGAAATGTAGGTGTATAGAAATGTTTATGAAGATGGATATAAATGTATATGTATATTGACAGGTAATTTTTTTGTAATTATTTTCCATTTTTTCATTTTAAGATATTTTTTTTGGATCTTTGAGCTCTTTTTGGTCATTTTTACGCATTATGTTTCCTTTTCGTGTTTTTGTTAGTGAATGTTTAATGATTTTACAATGGCACACTAAAACAAGGGTTTTATTGTGTCATCAATTCATGGAAAACACAACTGCAGTGGACTCTGTTTTTCGAACTCTCAAAATTACACGGTTCTTCGATAACTTCCTCGACCTTTTAAAATTAATCGTTTAAAGATGGGAGCTAAAGATTGCATTTCCTTTAAAAGGCCATATAACAAATAAATATTTTCATAACGTATTTGAGTATGTTTTAAAAAAATAAGTAATTTTCCCCTTATTTTTAAGTAATTTCAAAGGTCGTTTTTCTCTTATTTTTAAGTCATTTTATGGGTCATTTTCAAAGAATTTTTAGGTCGTCAGGATCCGAGCACTCGAACCAAGAAATGTAATGCTCCAAGAGTAGCGAGAGGAAGTGCCCCTTTGTAGTGAGGAGGGTGGGTGTTGTTTCTCGCCCGACTTGGGTAAAAAAATGCCCCCCCCCCTCCCCCAACGTCCGCTGTTACTCGCGCGCCATGTCGGTTAAAAGACAACGCGAGTCCTATGTGCTGCATTGCGTTTGTGGCCGGAAATGTGTTTCATTAAACGGTAGCGTTCAGATGACGACGTTCGCTTGAGATGAATAAGTTCATTGTCTGCA
>JAZDUA010001184.1:0-67500 GCA_038098605.1 Gryllus longicercus | reverse complement strand
TTTCGTGAAATTTTAGAATTGTACATCTTTGTACTTGAATTTTTTTTCTCGATGACTTGTGCACCATAGTTTTGTGGCTCGAGTGATTATTTTGATTCTGTCATAATGCTTTCCGAGGATCCATGCACGCCTGCTGTAATATCTCATGGTGTGAATGATGAAACAATGCACCTCGACTTTATAGTGATATTGACTTAAAGAAACAGATTTCTCAGAATTTTAAAAAAAATGTCACTTATACCTTTCTGGTGGGTCTCTAGCAAGGAGGAGAAACTCCGCTAAAGATGGGAAAAGTTTCCCGAAAGTTAACTCTGGGCAATAATTAATAAAAGTTATTAAACTTTTCGTGGACGATTATTTCCTTTACCATATTATGGATTACCACAAGATATCTTCTACCACCACGAAATTTTATATTAATATTATTATTGTCATATATTTATTACTGTTATTATTGTTATTATTATTATTGTTGTTATTATTATTATTATTATTATTATTATTATTATTAATATTATTGAAACCCCCATGGACAACGCATCCCCAGTGCGAGCGCGCTGTTCTGCCGGCGCAGTCCGGCGCCCGGAGCGAATGGGCGCGGCGTCGTAAAAGCCCACGCCACTCGGGATCCACCCACGCGCGCCGATAACGCCGCGACCTCCACAGCCACACTCGCCGCCTCCTCACGGAGTTCGCGCTGGTTGGCGATGTCTCGTGGGCTGCGCGGGAGCCGCCGCGTCCTACGCGCACACGTTTCAGCCGTCATTCCGCGGCCTTCTTCAGGGCGAAATGCATTTCGCCTTGAGAGAGGTCGCAGAATGGCGGCCGAAACGCTGGCACATGTGGCGAAGATGCGGCGGCGCGTCTCCAAGGCAGCCAAGTAAATACTGACTCCGGCAGCGGAAGCCAACGCTGGCTGGCATTGCCAACGCCATCGCTGTCGCAGTTTTCGTCCCTTCACCGCCTGCACCTCTGTTTAATATCCATCTCCGTTCCGTCTCCACCTCTGCCCCATCTTTGTCACCCTTCTCCCCCTCACCATCACAGTCATCGCCGCAGTCACCTTCATATTCACCGCCACCCTCAGCGTCCATGTGACCCTCGCCTCAGCACCCCCCTCCCCTTTCCTCGCCCCGTCACCGTGCCCGACTGTCCCGTGCCATGCCCCAGCCGCGCCGCGCGGTTTAGTGCGTCCGTGTCCCAATAACCTTGAGCGGTCGCCGCTCCTCTCCGCTCCTCTCCTCTCCGCGCCGCTCCGCTCTGCTCGGCGCTCGCGGCGCGCATAACTGCCCCCGGAGGCGGATTTGCGGCCGGTGGCGGCGGAGGGGAGGGGGAGGGGAAGAGGAGGAGGGAGAGGGAGAGGGAGGAGGCTCGTTCCCCGCATCCGCGTGCGAGCGTCCGTCGACGTTGGCGCCGTGACAACGCGCGCGCGACGGCTCCAGAGGGGAACGGAGGCTGCTCAGTTGATTCGGGACTGCACGATATGTGCTATTTCGCGCACTTGCACTACGGTTCAGACATCCGCACTAAAGCGAGTGCTGGGTGCACTTGTAGTAGCGTACGTGCTGTTGTGTAACGTTTCCTAAACTACATCGACAATTGCACTTCATTGCGTTTACGAATTCAGAAACCTTATTTTCTTCTTTGTTATTCCATTGAGTTCCTATAACAAATTGTGGAAGATCTTCTATGTGAATCAGTGATCCATTGCTATCGGTGTTTCAAATTTTACTTTACATTCATTGCGGAAATGTCTTCCTGGTTAAAACGAACTAGGAAAATTGTCGACAAGAAATGGTACATGAAAAAAAACGTTTATAGGAAGGTATTCCACATGTTCTAATGGGAAAGAGAGAATAAACTACTTTTAATCGTAGTTATTTAAGTGTAATCGTTAAGGGAATGGCTAGAAATTTGCTAGTGAATTTTTGGAAGCACAGTGAAGTTTCGAATTATAGTCTAGTATTAATAATTTATTCCCAGAAGATATAATTTTCAGTAAATAGCGGTTCCATGCCCTATTTACATTTTCTTTTATACAGTGAGGTGTGCAAGTGATATAGAAGGCGTTCAGAAACGCCACAAAAACATGAAGCAGTTGGTGATAAAAATACGAACAAGAACGAGATTTAAGAAGTAAAATAATTTGTTATTGCAGCATTTACTATTTTAGTGGAATTGGTCATTTTCTTTGCGAAATTTCCAACTTCGAGTAGTTTTCTGGCAGATGTTTTTTAGTTTTAGACTTTTTTCTCGTTGACATTTCTCCTTCGACGATGTTACTCTGTAGCAAAAAGAGAATAAGGGAGTTGCTTTCTGTTCCTGAAAGTGGCTTTTCTCATAGGCTTCAATGCCTCGTCCAGTGTTTTTTACGGCTTTTTCTTTCACACACTCTCACACAAAACCGCTCCTCGCCGCCTCACTCCTTATCTCTCATTTTTTTTAAATCTTGAGACAGTATTTCGCTGTCGAGAAGACCAGTTTTCAATAGTAGAACGTGTGTCCGAAAGGTCCTGATTAAAATAGTAATTATTGTCTAAATGGAGAAAAATAAAGATACTGTAACCATTTTAAGTTGTATAGCAAAAAATTGAGAATCTGGTCGCAGGAGAATGCAGAAAGGAAATCTTTTACAACATATCGGACAGGAAACGCATTATTTGAATGCGTTGAAATCCTTGACCAAAGAATACTGTTCGATAATCTTAATATAAGAATTATAAAATATGCAACATTTACTACTAACCTACCAGTTAGTGTCCTTTTTTAAATGTGTGATTATTTTGATTCACTGCAGACATAATTCTTCTGTTACAGACAGTTTAATAGTTATACGGATGAGACGTATGTCAGCTGAGTTGGTGCATTAATTTTACTTCATTTCCAGACGTACTTCGACAGATAATCGTTAGCTCCTTGTATGGAGCTTCTCTATAAGAAATTTGTCGAAAGTTGTAACGTCTTGGATGTTAAACAGCTTGCAAGCATATGCGGATCCAAACATCGCGAAGCCCATGAGTAATGTATTACGAGCCGCCTCGTATGTCTGCACGACAGATGGACAAGTGACAACGTCACGAGATCTCCCCTTCAGCTGCTTCGCGCGGAGGCGAACGCTGCTTTATAACCATGTCGTCGCATTTCTCCTGCGATTAGTGCGAACGCAGATTCCTCGAACGCGACATTTATTTTTTTTTCCCGCGTCCGTTAATGCCGCCGCCGCCGTTCTCCGAACAGCCGGTGCTTTGACCTCTGAGAAAGCGTTTGTGTGTTGTTTCCTAGCGTAAAATTTAGACATGCCTCGCCACGAATACCTGTTTCATTTCGCATCGCAGTAATCGTTGATGCACCAGCCTGCTGTAACTGCGCTTGTAGGAGATGCCAGACGCAGAGTAAAGAGAGGTAATGGTATGTTGTTAAATTACTGACTTATGAGAAAGAATGAATGCCAAATGGTTTCCTTTAACTTTGCCCATTTCTTTTGTATCCATTTACTGCGTTTATTCCCTACTGTGGTTCCGTTCTTTTTTTTATACCCCCCCTTTTCCCCTCCTTCCCTAACCTTTTTCTTTTGCCTGCCATTTTTTTCACGTTTCTCACAGCAATATAGAGTAGACGTAATCGCAGTCAGTAAAGAAACGAGTTCTGATTGAGATTATCGAAATTAAGGAATAGGTGAATTTAATGTTCCAAAATGAAATGTGCACATCGGGTACATTGAGCAGAACAGTGTCGTCGTTGTAGGTACTAGTGGTGCGTTCTGGTGGCAACAGTTACTTACTACAATCGAATCTTTTCGCGCGATTTATTTTGAACCTTGTTTTCATGTACATGGTCAAGTATATGCAGTAGGTATTCATATGTTATGTTTTTTTGTGTATTAACGTAGCGAGTAAGTATTATGCGATCGAAAACCAACCGTAAACCAACTCTTAGATTGGCTGTGATAAAAGGCAATATAGGGAAGCGGTATAGAAAATTATTTTTATATGGGATTATTGTCTCTGTATTAACGTTAGTGGAAATTTGTTTTGTTGGATTTCAATTCATCACAAAGAAAATGAAATTGCTAAATGTAAAATTTTTATTTTCCAAACAGGTCCTGCAACAGACAAATTTTGGTTTGAACAATGAGGGATGTGCAATGGTGAACGAATGAATCAAATAAACGACTTCGATAATGTTGGGCATGTGAAACGTGAAGCAAGGGCAGGATGTCGTGCAAGGCAGACGCGCAATGCCCGGGGAAAAACACCGCTGTCCCGCTCTGAATACCTCAAATTCTGTGTTAGGGCAGAGCGTAGGAATTCGCACAGGGGGAGGTGCAGTGATCTGAGTGATCTGCAGAAATTTTCGAAAGGGATCCCTTAAAAGAAAGTCCCTAAAGATTCGTTTCCTAGCGGACAATTTGGGGAATGGATTCACGACAGTTGGGGAAAGAAATCCAAACCATTTGGCAACATTGTAAAGGCTTCGAACAAAATAAAATCAATGGTGTTAATTGCATCATTATAGCTGTACTTTCATTGTCCTATTTGTGATATGTACCCTCTTTCGTTTTAGGCTGCGCCTACGGAATAGATGTTTCTTGACGGTGGCATGCAAAGGTAATTCAAGAGTACGTGAGCTAATACAGACAAAAGCCTGTGGAGGGTTGTTTTTAATAAGCTCAAAAACTATTATAGAGGATAGCTCAATATCTGTCGCTAAGGTCGCAACACTCGCGAAATGTATTCTACAGTCAAATGATAATGACTCGGAAGTGTCAGTTCAGAGTGGGCAGTTAGAAGTTTGAAATTTTCACCAGTGAATTATTTTGTCAGATATTCTCGTTTAAATTATATTATATGAATTGATAAAAAAAAATGAGAATTTCGTAATGAACGGGAATCAGTACTTGTTACGTACTCGCAGATCATGCTTCCACTTTTGATCGGGATGTTGACCGTCAAATTAATTCACCTCTTAACAGAGAAAATAAGTGATTTATGGATTATTTTGTTTTTACGGGCGAGACTAGTGCCAAGGCCATTTCCGTAAGAGCAGTGCGTGTTATATTCCGGGATGCCGTGTTCCGGCACAAGCTCCAATCTCCTTACTGGTCTCCCCACATATGTATTAGTGTAGTGCACGTGTGTGCGAAAGGGAAGATGAGGGGACAAGGGTGAGGAAGGAAAGTTCTTGACCGGTTCTTGTCCCGAATTTTACGATACCGCTGCGACATTCGCCTAGAGAAGAGACATTCCGGAGAACAATGGATGAGAACAGTTTTCTACTAGAGTTCTCCTCTAAAGAGCAGCTGAATTCCACCTACGTTATAGCTAGCATCTACTAGCTTGTGTCGAAAATCCGCCTACGTCGAACCACGAACCTTAGGACCACTCGGCCAGAGACACTGCGGAGGCAACAGCCGAATTCTTGAGCCCCCTCATCCGGTCACTCGACCGGACCGAGTGTACAGTGGGAGTGAACTGTGGGATTCCCCGAGCTGTCAGCGCTGCGACGCGAGGCGGCGCGGCGTCCGCCCTCCGCAAACCGATGGCATCTTCGCCCACGTGGCTCGGCGTCTCTCGATTTATATGATAATGGCGCGTCGCCGCCGCGTGGGACCGATCGCGCCAAAAGGGAAGCCCCGGCCGCGTGTCGCCCTTTCGCCTGCGCCCGACACTCGACGTGCCGACGGCACAGCGCGGCGAATTTACAACGGCGCGCGGGCGACCCGCGAAATGATGGCCGGCGGGCAGTGGGCGTTGCCACGGTCAAGGAAAAGGCGTCATTTTAAAGATTCGCGTTCTTTTAATTCTTCTCCTTTTTTTGTCTTTCTCTCCGTACTCCTCGTTTTCCTCTTCTCCCTTCTCCTTTCCTCCTTCTTCCCTCTTCCTCCTCCTCCTTCCCATTATGTTCCTTCTCGTACTACTTTTCCTGCTCCTCTCCCTCCTCATTTTCCTTTTCTCTTCATCATTATTCTCCTTCTTTCACACCTCATCTTCCTCCTCTCCTGACGTATTTCCTCGTTCTTTCTCTCCTTCTCATTTACCTTCTCTCCCATTTTTTCTCGTTCTGTACCCGTCCTTCTGCTCCTTATTTTCCTCCTCCAACTGCTCCTCCTCTTTGCCCCACGCTCCTCCCTCCTTCTCTCTTCCCCCTCCTACTTATTTCGACCTCTTGCTTCTTTCCCTCCTACTTCTCGTGTGTAACAACACAACTGCCAAATGTACGACTGTATTTACTTGGCAGTCCGGGTGACGCCGCGGCCATGGCAAAGGTGCCGACGACAGGGCATTACGCCCTGAGGAAGGTCGCAGAATGGCGACCGAAACGTCGGCACCTTCGCCATGGACGCGGCGTCACCCGCACAGCCAAGTAAATACTGACTCCGGCGGCGGAAGCCTACGCTCTCAAATGTACGAAGTTGCCAGAAGCGAAGACTTCCTATACGAGACGGCCACATGCCCGTCAGCGCTCGTCTGTTTCCCGCCCACGACACAGCGGGCCGGAGCACCGTCTCGCACGTCCAGCCAAAGCTTCAGGAATGGTTACCCGCACGTGTGATGGGTTTTGTGTGCGCGGAGATACGGAAAGGACAAGGATGACAACGGAGGGATTGCGTTGCTCTCCGTGGCCCCATGTTCAGTGCGCTGCACTGCTGACGCATTGTGCAAATATGCAGTGGGGGTTCTTTAAACGTTGAGTCGGAGTAGAGATCTCTCGAAGTCTCGAAGTTATAATTTCCAACTGATTAATTAATCTTATAAAGTTGTCTTCCTGATTCTAGTACCTCCCTTTTACGAACATACACATTGTTGGTGCACAAGGAAAGTGACATGAAAAAAATTATCATTTTGATGGAGAACGCTTTTAATAAGGAGCTGAATGTTGAATTTGCACTTTTTATATCGTCTTTATATGGTTGTGGAACAGTGATGCGGTTGTATTATCTAATCAATCTTCACAAACTTTTATTGGCGCCATGAGAACTGTGTGTGAAACCTCAAAGAACGTGTCAATTATCCTAGCAAGTAGACTCAGACAATTATCCTAAGAACATGCAGAAGAGTAAGAAATTGTTTTCTCAACAGACCCAAAAGAAAGAAAAAATACAGAACGGCATTGAAAAGATTTGAGTTCTTGCTGCACAGTTGTAAGTCGCAACTCGGAGGCCTAATGTGTCAATGTCTAGATAGTTTCTCTACATTCAGCTGGCCTACACACATATATATTTAATGCATTTAATCACCGCGTGCTTTTACCAGCTCATTTTCTGACTACCCGTAGAACAGGTTTGATATAAGGATAAAAAATGAACATTTCCTCTTCTTGAAATTAATTCTTTATGTTCGTGCTTAAAATAAATTCTCCGACGGGATGATAAAATGCTGCAATTTCACTTACTATTTCCCTTGCTGCGTGTCGTAGAGAATAAGTTTTTTCCAAGAACGTGCCTGAAATCTCCAAGCTTTTTTTATATGCAAGAAATGACAGGTCGTAGAAGTTTCCTCAAGTTGCTATTGGAATTGCTAAAATTGAATTTGTTCCGAGAATACATGAAATGTGTATTTTACATAAATTATCATTGGATGAAAGGCGCATAACTTTCTGAAAAAAAAAAAAATCTGTAACTACTTCAAGAAGATATATTCTACGTCGTTTTGAACTCACAATTTGCCCATTTTGTGAACTTTCATTAATAAATGTCCTTGGCGTTACTATCTAAGTATTGTTAAGTTTCTACTGCTCAAAGCACATAACCTATAGTCTGTAGTGTGGGATGTTCCGATTAAAAAAGGAATCGCCAACACTTTTTATATACATTAGGGTAGGGATTCTAGAATTTAAGAAAACGTGCGTGGAATACTCTTCACCCCATAATACGTCACACACAGTTTTTAATTGATTTTGACGTTAATGAAATGAATGAAACAATACATCCTGCTACCTCATTGCTTCATATCCAACAAGGCAGTGGCACAATTGGTACTAAGGAGAGTACATTTGCAGCGTTTGAAAGCCTTCTCTTAATCGGATCTCGTGAATACTCCCCAGGAGCAGCTTCAGCGGCGAAGCGTCTGTGACGGCTCTACTCTCCCGACATGGCGTCGTGCCGCTAAGGCATCTACGGCAGCAGCTGCTGCTGCCGCCGCGCCGCCCCACCTTGCCTGGCGGCGGCGGCGGCGGCGGCGGCGGCGTTGTGCGGCAAGGTGACTTTCAAGGACAAGCCACCGTTAAAAGCGAGTTACTAACAAGCACGTCTCGCGGGAGGAATTGCAATCGTGACTCAGAACCGGCTCCGGCCGCCGCCGCCGCCGCCGCCGCCGCCGCTGCGGAGCGAGTCGGCAAACGCGCGTCGAAATCGCCGCGGCGGTGGCGGCGTGCGCGGCTACTGTGCTGCGCTCGCCTTGGTGCCCCGGGGTGGTCGTGAGTGTTGGGTCTCAGGTTCCTTTGTCGTTTGTTTTTTTTTTTTTTTTTCTTCTTTATGGTGCCTCTCTTTTTTCTTCTGATTCGGCTTGTAGATTTCCTCGTTCATTCCTTCATGTTTCCATGTCGCGGGCTGCACAATCGTTTGCCGTACACAAGGTAATCCTTCTCGTACTCGTGGGGAGAATGTTTTGCAGTTTCGTTCTTGTGTGGGTTTGTAACGTTTGCTGGTTTGGAATTCACGAAAATTGAATGCGAGGCATATTCATGGAATTGCTATTGCGGAAATTCCAAAACGATGGCCACCGTATACTCTTTAAGAAAAATACAGCATATGTGGCTCGGTATGGTACTAGTAAGAAATGTCAACGAAAGGTAACCGGACTATTTTTTCGGGGACGTGTAACCTACTGCTGAGATTAACATGGGACAAGGAGTTCATGGAAATAGTTTAACAAGAATCCTAGTGGGAACTATATTGATTGATCCTTTGATTATCTAAGACTAACATAGTTACTACAAGAATCTTACTCGTCGACCCTTCTGTTCACTTATTTTAACAAACTTATTACGTACGTTCTAATACAGGAGTCAACTTCTTTATTAAATGTATTCTTTCTAAAAATACAATGTATCACGAACAGCGCTTTCCTTCTTCACTCCTTACACGAACTCGTTATCTTTCTCATTCTCCCTCTGGAGACTAATGTGAGAAAACTGACGTACTATTTCAGAACGAGAGCGCTTCCAAAGGCGTCAGCAATTCGGCAGTTTCCTCAGTGCATATTTGCGTTTTCTAATTTTAAAAAAACTGAGTCTCGTTTTTCCAGAGCTCTTATATCTCAAAGCAACACGCGACATCATTGGCCAGAAGCGAGTTTTTTCGTCGTTCCCGTTGCTATAACCAAAATTGAAATGTTTGGCGAGAACGAAAAGGTGAGAAGGACAAGAAATTCAAAATCAAAAGTATTATTTAATGTACAACAGGAAAGTGTTATGTTTACTTTTCATGTTTTTACTTTTTTCTCTTCACTTCACTTCTGTCGCTCTGTACCCCGTCACTCCCCTTTTGGCTACGAAGATAGGCATCTTCCGGATAATGGAAAGGCATTAGTAAAACTGAATACATTAACGTACATTGCAAATAATGCAGTGGTTGATGAAACACAGCCTCAACATGACATAATTTACAACTCAAAACAATTATTTGCTTTATATTTTTTTTATAAGAATAATCTTGCGTAAACTTAAACATCGCGATTAGGTCGATGTTTTGCAACATCGATGTTTTCTTGTCTCTATCGCATCATTAGATCGAAGGGGGGGGGGTCGTGTCTGAGAAACCCGTCGACCCTCGCGTCGCGATGTTCATTTCCCCTTCTCCCCGTTGCGCTGTCCCGCGCCCAAGAACCGGCAATTGCTCGGGCGGGAGTAGCCCATTGAGCTTCAAGGGCCGAGTATCTTTGATTGGTCTGTTTGTTTGCTGTTCTTTGCGAGGGAATACGGGAATTGTTTTTCTTCCTTTTGTGATAATACTTCTTTTTTCTTTTGACGATTCCCTTGTCCTTTTTTGTCTCCCTTTCACTTTTGTCTTATCGTGCGTTTAATGCTATTAGACGTTGCGTTTGTTTTAATATCTGATTACCATTTGTTTTCGTGGGTGCGGCTTGATGGAACTTTTCTACATAAATGTTTACTACAAGGTTGGTCATTCCACATTCTGACACGCCATTATTTGTATCGACGTGATTGAGTTTTGTTTCTCGAAAGCTCTTTCACTTCGTAAATCGCGTTTTCCGTCATGCAATTAATTTTATTTATAGATGTAGACGTTTAACCTTTCGTAATGCACCTATTGTTGTATGTAAAATCGATTTCCTCTCTCCATTTTAATGTACGAGCACTACGAATTGTTTCAAGCATTTTTCGTTGGCACCTGACGGAATTTGTGGCTTCTACGTGCATTAACTGGCACTATGGTCTGTGCAACGGCACAGACATGTCTGTTCCTTTACCTGTTTAGTGCAAAAATCGTTCTCACGCCTTTTGGCACGCTGTTTCTTGATTGGTTCGACGCGGAACAAACAAGGACGAAACGTGAAGCTGACTTCTCGTGGGGTCTCCATTACCACTTGCGATTCGGAGTCGTGCGTTGAGTACATTTCACACGTTCGTACTTCCACCTGTGTTGATTCACGTATTGAAAGTCTCAAAACCATAGTTTTGTTGATCTTGCAGCCAAGACAAAGTGTTTACATACCGGCTGTCTTGTGAACTAAGTTTATGAAATCCGTACT
The DNA here is from genome assembly GCA_038098605.1 of Gryllus longicercus. Taxonomy (NCBI): domain Eukaryota; kingdom Metazoa; phylum Arthropoda; class Insecta; order Orthoptera; family Gryllidae; genus Gryllus; species Gryllus longicercus. The sequence continues at coordinate 56,788 of JAZDUA010001184.1, read as the reverse complement.
AATTAACTTTATGATATCTTTATGGTAAAAATTACATTCCTTCACTAAACTAAAAAAAAATATTTTTTTGATATGTCACTTCTTTTGTACACTGAAGACAGGGTAGTCTCTTGTTCAATGTAGTTAGTATTAGCACATAATATCGAGATATTATTGCTGGTGTAAATTATATGTTGACGTGAAATTTAATTAGATTTTTTTCTTGTTGCAGGTGAGTTAATGTGTAAATCGGACTGCAGTACGTTGCTTTCCAAGGCCACCATTGGGTGAGTTTTACTCTGCATACAACCATTACTTCGACACATTGAACGAGCCGTAAATAAAGCACATCGATATTCAACCACGATCATTACGTACACGATGATCGTTTAATATTATTTTAAATGATATATAACGTATATCAAGTATGATCTAAACGGGACGATATTGAGGAAAAACTGCATTGAAACGAACAAGTTTGCGGACCAGTTATACTGGCTTGGGGGGAAAAATGTAACGCAAGAATCTGCCAATCTTTTCGCGCAACCGCCGCTAGTTGCTACCACTGAGCGCATCATGACTCCCTAACAACCCCGCCACTCTCTCCGTCACCGTCTCCACTCCGCCGACATCTCCCTACTTCCTGTACCCGTTTCATCCCACCCTCAAGCCGTCCATGTGCCAGTCTCCATTCCTTTCCTGTTACCAACATCGTCACCGTCAAGGTGTGTGAAGTTGGCGGGTTGAATTTTGAAAATCCTTACTATTTTGAACGTTTTGAGTAGCCACCAAAGAGTTCTAAAGTTTTTCAAAAAGTTTCGAAAACAGTTCTGCAAAATTTCTAAAATAATAATAAAATATTGAATTTAAAAGAAAAAAAAAAGAAAAAAAAAAGGCTGTGGGCTAAAGTCGGAAAATTCAAAATTTTCTAAGAAGTCTCAATTTTTTTCAAAGAGTTCTACAGTTCTCAAATTGCAGTCAGCGTCTCGCGCATTTTTGTTGCACCGAGCAACTGCGCACTTGGCTGCTGCACGATTAGAGGCGTCGGGTCGGCACGGAGCGGGGCGGGGCGGGGCTAGACGAGGCCGGGCGGCGCGGCGCGGCGCGTAGCCCTGCCCTAGACCGGGCGTGAACCCGGCGCTCAGCCTTGGAGAGCCAGGCGCAGGTGGAGAAGGCGCGGCCGGCCGACGGAGCGGCAAAACACCGGGAAGGTTGCAGCGCCGGAGGCCGCCTCCCCGCCCCGCCCCTCTCTTCGCTCCGCGCCCCGCGCCGGGTGGAGCCTCCTTCGCCTGCTCTCTGCCAACTGCACGCCCTGCGCTGCTAGCAAAACAAGCGCAGCCGAGAGGGACTCAGCCCGTGTTCCCGGTCGTGGGCTTGTGAGTAGGAGGGACATGTAGAAGTCGGTTATGTTTGTGATATCCAGTTTTTAACAAATTCTGCCATTTATTTTGAAAGAACTTACACGGTATGTGTTTGTCGTTACTAATATTGGAATATTTCTCCCTCTTTGACTTTACTCATCAAGTGTTTTCACAGAATCTCGCAATACCAGTATTTATGTGATAAGATCGAGGTATTTTATAGTGTGTGGAATTTTTTTTATTTTATTATTTTTTCATTACACCAAACGCGCACATGTGCTTTCTATTTCTCAAAATGAGTGACTCTTCTCCTCCAGTAGAGTTCTGCCAGGGGAAGTTCTGCAAAAACTCTGCATTCTCTCTTTTAATTGTAGTGACTCCTGATGTTCCATCAGTTGGGCGCGATTATCCAATCGGAGACTTCCTTAGGAGTTCATTTTTGGGGTTTATGCTCCAGGTCGGAAAACCGCGTCTAAGCTGATCGAACGTCAAAGTGACTATATTTAAAACAGAGAATTCTCCTTAAATGCTGTGAGCACAAATCAAGCCGTCCTGGGTAGCCGAAGCCGCTTAGACCGGAACAGCCGCAGCTGCCTCGTGCCTGAAGGGTCGCGGATTCGAATACCGCCCGGGGCATGGATGTGTGTGTATATACGTATACCTTTATCGTTAGCCCCAGTGTTCGTTACAGTGGTCGCTGAATGAGCTCAGTAGCTGAAAAGCCACCTTAAATACGCGAATAAAATGGGTTCCAGCGAGCACGCCCTCGGTGGCCCTGCAGTCCACTGGCTAGATGTCGTGCGCGCACCCCCGCGAGGGCGGCGCGCGGGTCGACGACCTTCTGCTTATCGGCGGCACGTCACTCGCGCGCCGCGTGTCGTCTCGTGTCGTGTCTTGCCGTGCCGCGGATCACCGCCACGCGCCCTGCGCCGCGGCGCTTACGCTGCGTAATCCTCGCTGAGCGCCACCCCCGCCCCCGCCCCCGCCGAGCGAGTCGCAGCAGATGTCGCTGCGCACCGCGGAGCGAGAGGGGATTTGGAGCATCAACGAGTATTCGAATTCGGTGGCAGATGTGATACGATCCTCTGATAAGGAACTTCAATTACTCCGTAACTCGAATGTCTCTGTAAATCGAATGTTACTGTTACTCGAATGTTATAGTAACTCGAATGTCTCTGTAACTCGTATGTCTCTGTAACTCGAATGTCTCTGTAACTCGAATGTCTCTGTTACTCGAATGTCTCTGTAACTCGAATGTCTCTGTAACTTGAATGTCTCTGTAACTTGAATGTCTCTGTAACTCGAATGTCTCTGTTACTCGACTGTTTCTGTTACTCGACTGTTTCTGTTACTCGAATGGCTCTGTAACTCGAATGGCTCTGTAACTCGACCGGCTCTGTAACTCGACCGGCTCTGTAACTCGACCGGCTCTGTAACTCGACTGGCTCTGTAACTCGACTGGCTCTGTAACTCGACTGGCTCTGTAACTCGACTGGCTCTGTAACTCGACTGGCTCTGTAACTCGACTGGCTCTGTAACTCGACTGGCTCTGTAACTCGAATGGCTCTGTAACTCGAATGGCTCTTTATTCGTAGATACAATATCATGAGTCGAAGATACATAATTATCAGCTTGGTAAATAAGTGATAAGGGTTCTATATCAAAAAGATAATAAAAGGTGGACCTCTATTACATCGAGCAAATAGCAAAAGTAACCCTAGGAATAAGTGGGCCTATCTTCATAAGGAAATCGGGTTGGAATGGCAGAGAGAGTTCCTATAGTTCTTGTTGCAGTGGGTGCGCGATTGTCTAAGTTTCGATGTTTGCCAACTGCTGTTCTTCCATAGATCTCTTGAGCTGTGCTTAATTGGGTTAATTCGCAAGTATCATCCAGTTTCCTCTGAACTAAATCAGTTTTTGTGCTCTTTCAATTCAACGAATATTTTACGGAGTTGAGCATATAATGTTGATGGAAATATTAAAACACGTTTTTCTTATTTTAGTCCTAGGACATGAGATAACAGGTTTCAGTATCCTTTTGGCTAAGAGATTACTCGTATGAAAACTTTCTCTTGCTCTCTTATTCGAATGAATTTCCCAGGGAAACAAATGACATAGTTTCTACGATTCTAACTTGTTTTGATTATAACTTTGGAATTACAGACAATGGTGCATTGAGTTCATAAATGCTAATGGGAATATTTTTGGAATTAGATTGGAGTACACTGTGTACTTAAGCTTTCCATTTAAACGGATTCCGAAAATGCATTGTGAAGAATTATATTTGTTTGAAGAATTTGATCGCAATCATTAGTTAATACATGTTCAAGGTTTTGTTCAATGATCGTAAGTTTGAGAAAATGTGGTGACAAATATTTTGTATTTACTGCGTCGCAAATATTTCGATCGTGAGTCAGAATACATTGTATCCCGTCTCTAAAAAAAATAAATATTGGAGATTTGACCTTTTACATGTTTTTAATTCAGTTTTCTCTTGCAGTTATAACGTAAACGCTATTCTCAATGTAAACGTGCGCTAGTAAGAAGTATTACCAGGTTTTGACATTTGAAATAAGTGTGCGAAATTTTGGTGAATATACCTCTAAAGGACTATGTAAAACTTCTTCTGGCACGCACTGCTGACAGTGCTTTCCGCAGACGACCTAAAGAGGCATTCGGATGTAAATAAAGGTATCTGACATTTTGGTCGTAATCGAGAATTCGGAGAAATCGAGAATGGCGTTTATGAAGTAGGTCTCCGGACATGCCAACTGGGGTATCATGTGGCAGTGAAAGAAGTGGCAGAGAAAATGAACACACATGTGATATACGCAGCTCATTCATACAAATAGTGGTATGAAATTGCATTTTCCTACAGCGCGACGTAAACTAAACACTGGGGCTCCCTATAAATATTGAAATACCGAACACACGTATTCAAAATGCATACGAATGTTAACTTTAACCTAATTAATTAGTTTCTTAAGAGTTTAAAGTATTCAATGTCTATGCCTATTGAATATATCTTATTATTAAAATAACCATTCATATGTGAATTGTTGAATTGGACAACATGATGTTTAACGAACTGGCATGCATGCCTTATGTTACGTTATCTTAAACAATATTAAATGGACTATACTTACTATTAATATTATTATTAATAATAATAATAATAACTCATACTAAACAAGTAACATTAAATTATTTTACATCAATGTTAAGTAGTATAAAAAAGTTATTGGCGGCTCCTGTCCAGTAGTAGTCCTAAGCACGTACTTATTCTTCTAATTACATTAATCCGCTCGACGCTGCAATCTCAGTCCAGTCGCCAGGTTTCACTGCCCCGGCGTGCAAGACGTGCTGACGTCATCGGCGTTGCATTTCTCGCCGCGCCGCGCCGCGCCACGCCGCGCCACGCCGCGCCGCGCCGCGCCGCTCCGGGCATCTGGGTGGAAAGCAGCCAGTGTGTCAGTGGTGCAGAGAAATGCGAAATGCACTCCGCGGAGGCGGCGGGGGCGGCGGTGAGCGGCGCCTAATCCGACGGTCACTCGGGAGGGCTGCTGCCCCCTTCTTATGTTTCCTAAGTTGTTCTAAAGTCTTTTATATACTCTCCGGATTCGTGGCAGTTTTACTTTTCTGTATTTAAAGCGCCCAGGTTTCCTCGTTCGGGTGTACTGGGTTATAACATCGTTTCCGAAAGTTTCTTGGATCGCCATCCATTCTTCCACTAAATATCTCACGTTTTAAGTAGAAGGCAGAATCAAATGTTAATCTTTTTTTATTGATCTCTCGCCGCGAACAACTTGCAGTTGTTCATTTCTAGTCTATTTAACCTGTTACTCCTATTCCATTCCAAGCGAAATTCTAGCTTCCTCACCTGCGTCGTAACTCTTGGGTTATAGATTTCCTTTATTCTCCCAGCTCTGTCGCATTTGCCAATCACCGTCACCCTCGTCTTAGAATAGAATCAGGGCAAACAAAAAAAAATTGAGAATGACTAAACGACCTCGCTACACCCGCAACAACTGCCTCAACCCCTACTGGCCCAGCAGCCTGTGCCGCCACCGCCACAATCTCCACCATTGCCACAGCCAACCGCTCCTGCTACCGCCCCAGACACTGCCACAGCCACCGCCTTATTCAGCGCGTAACTGCCTCCATTTCTACCACCATATCCGCCACGTAAGTGTCGCCATCGCTCTGCCACCGCCACCGCCACCAATACCACCGCCACCAATACCACCGCCACCGCCACCAATACCACCGCCACCGCCACCAATACCACCGTCACCACCGCCACCGCCACCAATACCACCGTCACCACCGCCACCGTCACCACCGCCACCGTCACCACCGCCACCGTCACCACCGCCACCGTCACCACCGCCACCGTCGCCACCGTCACCGTCGACACCGCCACCGTCACCACCGCCACCGTCACCACCGCCACCGTCACCACCGCCACCGTCACCACCGCCACCGTCACCACCGCCACCGTCACCACCGCCACCGTCACCACCGCCACCGTCACCACCGCCACCGTCACCACCGCCACCGTCACCACCGCCACCGTCACCACCGCCACCGTCACCACCGCCACCGTCACCACCGCCACCGTCGACACCGCCACCGTCGTCACCGTCGCCACTGCCACCGTCACCACCGTCACCGTCACCGTCACCGTCGACACCGCCACCGCCGTCGCCACCGCCACCGTCGCCACCGCCACAACGGTCACCGCCACAACGGTCACCGCCACAACGGTCACCGTCACAACGGTCACCGTCACAACGGTCATCGTCACAACGGTCACCGTCACAACGGTCACCGTCACAACGGTCACCGCCACAACGGTCACCGCCACAACGGTCACCGTCACAACGGTCACCGTCACAACGGTCACCGTCACAACGGTCACCGTCACAACGGTCACCGTCACAACGGTCACCGTCACAACGGTCACCGTCACAACGGTCACCGTCACAACGGTCACCGTCACAACGGTCACCGTCACAACGGTCACCGTCACAACGGTCACCGTCACAACGGTCACCGTCACAACGGTCACCGTCACAACGGTCACCGTCACAACGGTCACGTCACAACGGTCACCGTCACAACGGTCACCGTCACAACCGTCACCGTCACAACGGTCACCGTCACAACCGTCACCGTCACAACGGTCACCGTCACAACGGTCACCGTCACAACGGTCACCGTCACAACGGTCACCGTCACAACGGTCACCGTCACAACGGTCTCCGTCACAACGGTCTCCGTCACAACGGTCTCCGTCACAACGGTCTCCGTCACAACGGTCTCCGTCACAACGGTCTCCGTCACAACGGTCTCCGTCACAACGGTCACCGTCACAACGGTCATCGTCACAACGGTCACCGTCACAACTGTCAACGCCACCGCCACCGCCACGGCCTTTACAGAGCAATTCCCGAGAGAAGCCCGCCGGCGCTGGGCGGGCGTGTCGATGGGGCCGCGCGGCGCCCGGAGCCTCCGCTCAACACCTGAAGCCGCCTCCCGGCGATGCATCCGACGCAGATTGCTGCTTCTGCGGTCCACTTTCATCCGCCGCTCGTCGCTTCGCTCGTTCTTTTGCCGCGCGGAATGGGGGCCGCGCCGCCTGCTCTACATGTAACAGCGGGCTGAGAGGTGTGCCGGGCGCGGTTGCGGGTTTCCTCGCCGAGATGGTTGACGGCGAACGCGTGAGGATTTCGGCTCTCGAAATGGCTGCACCGCGATCCACTTCTGAGCTTTGACGCGTCGTGTCGGGTTGAGCTTTTAATAGCATGTTCCCTAATATTCCGGTAGAGTTCATCGATGTAAGGCTTCTTCATTGTGGGGTCGCCACACTAGGGGAATGGAATGGCTTCTTTTTCTGGACGTGCTAATATCTGCGCCCTGCGGTGTAGTGTGCTTCAACGATTAGATTGAGTCGAAATTCGTCTGCTGCCGCACATCGATCTAATGGCGTGTTTCCGGCTTGCACTAAACCATCTTCAGTGTTGATCCAATCGTTGCTTGAACTTGAGCCAGAAAATTTTAATATAGAATGTATATAAAGATGAAAACAACAACAACAAAAACAACAAATTATATGAATCTGAGAAAAGAACGCTTTCATGAGAAAAATGTGAAAGCTTTTGACAATGTATATGTGTACATATTAACATTTCAGCTTTGTACATTTATAGAGTTTTTCAGTTTCCTGTCTCTTTTATTCTGTTAATTTGTCTAATTCTCAAAATGAAAGTAAATATTTATTTCTTTGTGAAGGTTGTTTTGTATGTTTTAAAGAAAGATTTTTGTTCTGTTATATTTAAACTGTATCGTAAGAATGCGTAAAGGAGGTCGTTTAAATTTTTATAGTATCGCATTTTTTTACTCATTGAATTTGTTTTCTTTCTTTATTACGCTGTCCTGCTCTGCAGGCTGTCAAACTGCGCTAGTGTTGACTAGTTAATGCGGTTTCCTCAACCCGATAACGAGAAACATTACGAAATGTCATGTCAGTATTAAACATTGTAATAATCTCAGTGTTTGAGCAATGAAATGTCATTAGGGTATCTTTTATCACTGCCAATAATGAAGGTTGGACACTACTAACAAGACATTGTAGAGTAGACCTTACGACCTAATCGTATCTAAAGATGAATGTGAAGGATGTACTCATTTGAGAAACTCAAACTCGTCTGCAATACGCTGTGCAAATCGAACAGTTGTAGTCTGTAGCCAAGAAAGCATAACGAGGTACTAGTAACTCAAAAGAGAAATTTAAAATTGAAGTAGTCGTTTAAAAAAGGATGCTATTCGTATGTTTGACGGTTCTTAGAACAACGGTCCAACGATTCGTAATATAACTTTTGGATTCCAAACCGACAGAGCTTTGAACACTAAAGGACAGGAAGAGCACTGTCAGAAAACCCGTGAATGAGCACAGGACCAAAATGGGGCGCCGGAGTAGGGACCGCAGTAGATTTCTTTGGTTCCCTCCACAGTAACCCTGTGGAGAAGGGGAATTTATTTACTTTAAATTTTTACATTAACCTGCTGCCTTGCGGCTTAAGCAGGTAGAGGAGGAGCTTTTTCTTACAGCTAAGTTTTACATACTAGTCCTTAAGTTAACTTACTTGCACTTTGGCATTACTAACTTATACTAAGATCGGTTTTGTCAATACTATAATACTACAGAGCTTGTTATTTTACGGACGAGATATTTTTTCTTCTTTTTCTCTACATTCACACATCATTCATACGTGTTTCATTATATACATAACCATTCATCCTTCCCATTCATTCGCACTTCACTACACTACGCACTGTTCGCCACGGCACTGACTTGGCTCAAAGTGTCCGTGGCGCTCGGGCCCATTGGGAGGCGTGGCAGGTGCGGCGCGGCGTCGCGTTCCCCGCGCGTCCCTCGGCCGATGGCAAGTCTTCCGCCTCACGCTCGACTGCAGTACGACCGCAGTAGAATGAACGCCTGATAACGGCGTAAACGCCGGGGCTATCCGAACCAGGACATTCCCGCCCAGAATAGCGCCATCAGCGTCCGGCCGCGCCGGGCGGCAGTGCGAGCAATTGGCCGCGGCGCGGGGGCAGCGCCCTGGCGTGCGGATTCATTCTAGCGCAGACGCCGGCACCGCCGTCTGGAATGAACGCTCGAGATGCGTAAGTGCGTGAGCGCGTGGCGGCCGCGGACGCAGTGGTCTGGGAAAGGCCCGAGCGCGCACAAGACGCGCAACGCGTTAATGTATTTAGAAATACCTGCGCCAAGTTGAAAGTTGCTACGAAGTAATCTAATGGCAACACATTGTGAATTGTGATGATGGTAACAGATTAAAAAAAAAATGTTTCCTAATATAATTTAATAATAGAATATATGTTACGGGAATATCGGACTCGAAAATGACCGATAATATTTTTTCTCTCCAGTGACGGCATTCTTTAAACTGTCTCCATACTTCAAAGGGGTAGGTCGAGACAGATGATTTTAATGGTAATACTCGTATGTAATGGTAATTATTATCCATTTTATAACATGCTGAAATTTCCCGAGGGGTTTTTTTTGTGTTCTTTCTCAATGAACCGTCAAAATTGACTAAAATTAAAAAACAACAACAACAACAACAACAACAAAAAACGATTAATTTCTGGCTGATGACTTCATAAATTGAAGGACAATTAAAAATATCCCAATAGTTTGAATATATTTTCAAATGACATCAATAGATTATGTTTTAAAAAGCCATATTTCATTATTCAAGTATTTTTACTAAATAAATGTTATGTACCTAAAATGTTTGACTTGTAAAAGGTCTTTAAAATGTATAAGTGAATTTAAAAAGTATCTAAATATTTAAAGAATAATTTGCTTTCTACATTTTTTTTAGAGTTTATATTAGTAAGTAGACGTTTAAAAAAAAAAGTTTGCCTTTGCGCGCGTTCGGGCCTGATTCAGATCAGTGTGTGGCGGCGGCGGCGGCGGCGGCGGCGGCGGCAGCACTTCCTCAATTCAGCGATTACGGTCGCGTCGGGGGCGGTGGAGGGAACAGGAGCGGCACGCGCGCTGATTGGCTGACGAGAATACCAGCGTTGCTCGCACAGACGCGACAAGAGTGCGTGATCTGTCTGACGAGAACGCCACTTCAGAAGGATGTGTGAAGTAGGACAGTAATCTGTGGCACATAAAATACACTTAAATCTTTTAAGTGCTCGGGGGCACTGGTTAGTATTCTTTAAATGCTTCAAAAATTTTAAATTTTAAGTATATAGAGAAAAAAAATACTGGAATACCCTACATAATTACGATATTAAAGTAAAGTAAATTGCTCTGTCCTCTGTCATTTTGCGCGTGATAAAAACAAGCTGAGCAAAGTACTTACAGTTAAATGAACATCTTGAAAGCAGTGCCTTTTCTTAAATGAAATTAGGTGCCAGCTCAAATCAGAACGTGAAACTGGCAACTATGGGAAGAGAATTTGAAGAAAGACAGGAAAAAAAGAATACTTTCTGTAAAATAATTCTACAAATGTCATTGTCATATTATTGATTCATGAGTAGTATTAACGAATTTACTGATACTGCCTGACTATGCAATATAATGTAATTGTGTATTTCCAAACATTATAATCCGTAACCGAGTTCCGTCTGGAACATTGGAGATGTGGAAAATAATACACAGGCTCAATAACTCTCTCAGTCTCCGTGTGTATGACTATTAATAAATTATCAATAATTTGTGTTTACAGAAGCTATTTTCTTTACACCCATTTCTATTAGACCTAAGTAGAATATTCAGCGAACGAAACTTCATTCCGAGGACGTCGCTGATTCGAGAGGAGCGTGCGGTTGCTTTTTGTGGCCGTGAGCGGCGGCGGAGGTGACGGCGGCGGTGGGAAGTGGCTGCCGAAACTTGTAATCCAGGGGCGGAAGTCTATTGTATTGCCGGAGAGAAAGGCGCGCTGGGCTCTGCTCTGCTCTGCTCTGCTCTGCTCTGCTCTGCTCTGCTCTGCTCGCCTCGGCGCCCGCCCGCCCGCCCGCCCGCCCGCCCGCCCGCCCGCCCGCCCGCCCGCCCGCCCGCCTTGGCCTTCCCGCGCCCGAGTCCCCGCCCTCCGCCCTCCCTTTCTTGCGCGCCCCGCCCACCGCGCGACTTTGCAGCGCTTCCTCTTTCATTTGGACAAAAGATCCAGATTTAGACGTAAGGGTAACTTCGTCTTAAAGAAGAGCAGCGTCCAGCGTTATACGTAATTCGCTGGTCAAAGTTCCCACCTTGCCCCTTTACCTCACGTGCCAGTGTCTTTTTCCTGTGAACTGCCGAACCGCAGGGTTACCCTGGAAGGGTGCAGCTGGGTGCAACTTGCCTCAGGTCCGAATTTAGTTGGGGGCGCATTTCTTTTGAACGTTTAAAACTGTTTTCAAACATCGATGGATACATCCGTAGTTAGAAAACTATCACGGACGAAACCATAAATCGCAATTTAGCCGTTATTTCGCAGATTCACTACCATTCCGCAATTTGTACTTCATTTAGCATTTTACAAATGATTTCGCGTTTTATCGGAGATTGAAAACCTTCAGAAATATACTGCACCGACCGTGAAACAAACAATTACTTTTTTCTTTTTCTTTTTCAGCGTTTGGTAACATTTCCATTTTTAGCAATTGCTCAAATCTACAACCTCTGCCGATTGCGCCGAAGCTCATCTAGCCCGCACTGGTGGAGGTGGCTCAGTGCATCAACAGTGCAAAACAGTGTCGCGCCCCAACCCCTAAACCTCCCCTCCCCTCCCCCCTCCACACTCCCCGCTGCCGAGCCTTTCAGCGATCTGGTGCGGGGCGGGGGCGGGCCGGCCGCGAGAGAGCTCGGCGGTGGTAATGGCTCTGCTGCACTTGTTTTCGTCCGCGGCTCTCTCCGCGGTTTATTGCTCTTCCTGGTGAACGATTCCAAGCCACGGCCGCGGGCGCGGTGGGAGGGAGGGAGGGGGCGATGAGACGACGGCGAAGACGGCCCGCGAGCGTGCTTGTCGGCGGAGGAGGCTACGAGAGTGGTGGCGAGCCTTTTGAGCCCATGTGGAGGGAAGCAGTTGCTGAAGTTATCCGCAGCGGGCAACATTGTGATAAATGAAAATCAAAGGAATAGCGCTGTGCCGAAAGAATGGAATTTTTGCGTAAAGAGAATATCACAAGAGGCGGAAATCGTGAATTGAGATGCTATCGCCTTGTAGTAGTGTTTGTGTTATTATTACGCACTTACCATTCGGTTTAAAACAGCATTTCTGAGGTACGTGGCTGTACCTACGTTCCGGCAGGTACAGGTCAAGAATATAGAGTAGAGAACAGGTGATTTGCAAAGAGAACAGCACACGGGGAAGAACTGACGCGAATGGTGAACAGTGGAACTGTCGTGTTCGGAGACGGCTGCTCCACCAATTGATTGATTGATTTATTGATTGTTAGTGATCCCGGGCGCGTTACAGTTAAGGTCGTTATTCCTATAAGTGTAGTGCATATTTTATCCTCGTAAGGTGGCGGTGATCTCCCGCTGGATGGTGAGATCTGGTGCCGACCTACCGTCGGCTACCGGGGTGTACCCAACCAGGTATCTCCCACCGGTGGGGCACCGCCCAACCAAGACGAGCTGTAAACTCCCGAAATGATAGTGTAAGTGAGTGTAAGGAAAGGGAAGAGGAAGGAAAGTTCGCGCGCGGTCCGTGGCCCGTTCGTTAGGGTACTGCTTCGGCATTCGCCTAGAATTGATCGGAGAAACCTCGGAAAACTACCGATCAGAGTAACCGACCGGTAGAGTTCTCCGCAAGCCAGCGGCTTTATTCGAGCAAGCTGACAAGCTAGTGTCAAAAATCCTTCCACCGTCAGGCTCGAACCAGCCAGAGACTTCACAGTGACATCAGTGATGCCCTGAGCCGCCTGTCGCGGTGGTGCCCGGTCTCCGGCGCTCGCTGCAGACGGAGGGCCCTCGGCGCGCGCGGTGGATGTGTGGACGTGCTGGGCGAGTCGCCGAGCGCCGGCGTTCGACCTTCTCCTCGTTTGCGTCGACGACTCGGGAGAACCCCGTCGTATTCTTGAAAAATCAGTGCGGGCTCGCGTCAGCCCCCTGTAAACAGCTGCCACGCCGGCCGGCCCGCGTGTTTACGAAAGGCCGTCTGGTATCCTGGCGAACCCATTAATAGCCGGCGAGGCCGCGTGCGGACCAATGAACCCTGGGCGCGAAGGAGGACGCGCCCCGCGCCCCACCCCCGCCGCGCTTTCCTTGCTCCGCCACCCCGCCTCGCCGCTCGCTTGCTCGTCCTGCTTCCCCGCCCCGCTTCTCGCTTTCACTTCTCCTTCTTTCCCCTCCATGCTTCACGTCCTTACTTCTCCTCCTCGCTTCTCGTCCACACTTCTCTTTCGTGCTTTCCCTCATCGCTTCTCGTTCACAATTTTTCTTTCTTCCCCTCCCCGTTTCACGTCCTCGCTTCTCTTCCTTGCTTCTCGACCACACTGCTTCCACCTTCCACTCTTCCTTTCAGGTCCACACTTCGCCTTCGTGCTTCCCCTCCTCGCTTCTCGTCCACACTTTTCCTTTCTTTCCCCTCCGCGTTTCACGATCTTACTTCTCCTCGCTTGTCGTTCTCACTTCTCTCCCTTGCTTCTCCTCCTCGCTTTTCGCCCACACTTCTTCCTTCCCCTCCTCCCTTCTTGACCACACTGCTTCGTGCTCCCCTCCTCGCTTCTCGCCCATTCTTCTTCGCTCCCTTCCTCGCTTGCCTGCCGTCTCCAACCCATAACAACTCTTCTCCATGCCGCATCGCTCCGTCTCGTGTCGTCCCTATGGTTCTCCACCTCGCTTCTCTGCCTTGCTACCCTACTTCCTTCCTCTCCCCCAGTCCACGCCTCCTTACTCTCTCCAAGCCCCGCATTTTTCTTACGCAAGTTCGTGGGAGGGGCGGGGCTTCTTGCTGGTCGCACTATGCATATGTTTGGACTTTATACGTATTCAACTATCCATTTATGTAGAGGAAACTTCTTAGATAGAAATGTGATAACTCCAATCCTTTGATACAGCGATTTGCAGCAGTTTCTTCAGGCACTTGGCATCAAGGGCGCGTCTCTCTCTGGCGGTGGCTTTGGGTAATAGTTGCTTCGAATAGGAACATTATAGGCGTACATAATATTAAACTACACGAATATAGCTTCGAAATCTCGATTTTTTCAATAGTTTCTCAGTTTATCTTGTGGCTTAAATATCGATGTCGCCATGTTCGGAAACTTAAATTTTTTATTGTATTCAGTTTTAAAATGTTAACCTTATTTTTACCTGGGGGGGGCATTTATGATGTTCTTCTTAAAACATTATTGGTATCATTGAGCACAACGATACATGTATGCTTTCACGCCTGCAAAGGCAGCATATGTTAGTCTCCATTTAGGCATATGTTAGTGTTCATATTTGGCAGATATTAGTCTCCATTTTGGTTCACGTTTGTCGACCTCCGTGGGTCTATGTGACGTGCTTCTGGATAGGCGTTTTTCCCTCGCAGCGTCACGACATCCGTATGTTTGTGGAAAGAGTAAGATAGCCCTGCTAATGGCGGTACATATCTAGCGAGCCTCGTTGTCCGTGGCATGTGCAAGACACGTTTGTCTCGTAGCATCTTGTGTACATCTCGTCTCTCGAGGCAGCGAAGGAACGAGCATTTTGTTCTTTTCTTGCATTTCCAGCTGCATTCCCCATTTCTCACCCCGGGAGCCTCGTTGTCCGAGCCCCCGCCTGCCGTAGATCACTTGCTTTTGCCTCATACTGGAGCTGGAGGCTGGTTCTGTGGGCGCCGACGTCGCTTGGAAGCGATGAAAAAGTTCCCGGAGTCCGGGAGAGACCCCGTACGTTTTCTCGAGGCATGTACAAATGAGACTCTAATATGTATAACAGTAATACGAAGAAAGGGCTGCTGTATTTCACTGAACTGGACGCACAATAAAACGAATGGAGTATTTGTGCCGTTGTGTGAGCGAACTGAATCGGTGAGTTATGTGGGAAATTTCTGGTGGAAACAAATCGAAAACACTTGCATTAACCAAACGAATGTTTTATGTTTTTAAATTGCCGTATTTGATGCACAATCTGATTTCGTTGTTATTTAATTCAAACGTTTTTGGGGCATGAGAAATTTGGGTTGGTACGCGTGAAAAAAAAATTGGTTTCAGACGATTGTTACTGGTTTAACGTGAAAATATAAATTTTGTGACTCCGCTGGTTGTGTTGTTTTTTAAACAATCTTTGAATTAATTAAATATTATTAAAATTTTTGGATGTATTCTTGATATTCTGATGAGACCAATAAACGCCGTTCTTTCATACATCGGATTGTTTTTACGTGTTGGATTTTTAGAATTTCAAATTTCTTGAAGTAACAGATTCTTTATTTCCTATATTTCGCAGTCAGTATTTCTCAGAAAATGGATAACTAAAGATGAGACACTCATACGAAAGTGCATTGTCCCTGTCCCCTGTGTGTTCAAGTCCCTGTGAATGCTTGTGTTTACGAACGAGTCGTCCAAGCAAAATCATTTAGAGTTGACTAAAGCGGTGGAAGAAACATTGTTGTGTTGGTGAAATCATTTTCAGTAATGGATATGAAATTTATCAGTGAAACGTACGCTTTTTCATCGATGTGAACATTTCGTGATGCAGGCAGCCTCGGAACACGCCAGCCACAAAGCAAGTGCCAACAGAGGAACGCGAGGGATGGGAACTTCGTCCAACTGAAACCACACCAGCGCCTCCCAGAGGGACCTTTCTGAATGGTGAATTGTTTGGAACGATTCCAGGTTGTTGAATTTCCTCTGCTACTGCCTGTTATCTTCCGTAACAATTTGGCCTGCTCTCCGATAGTAAGCCGAAAAGCTATGCCTCTTTTCTTTTTCGAGAATATACCTTTTTTTTAACTTGCGTTGGAAGGTGTTTTGATACATTACGGTTTTATCGTGTGTTTGAGCTGGGAATTAAGTCAGCGTAGTAGACTGACAACGAATGAAGTATGGAAACATTGTGTGCGAGTGAAAAGATTTATAAGAATGTGATTGCAAAACACCGAAAGCAATTGCATTGCTCCATGTTTATTGCGAAAGAGATCTGTAGTATTCAGGGACGTAGAACATTGGCTGGATAATTATTCTGTTCTAGTGTTTGAATTCGAATGAACTGTGGAGTATTATTATATGATTAATTTGATCTAGCTATCTAACGTGTTGAAATACCGCCACCGTAGGGAGTCGAACCCTGGGACCTGCCGGCCGGAATCGCTACAGAGACAGCAGTAACACTCTTGAGATAAATCAGCCCGTGAAGTGCTCGAGGTGCAGGCAGGAGTGTGACTATGCCGTTCCACGCGCGGCGGTACTGAAAAAAAAACGTCTTTGCGAGCGAAGACGGCGGAGGCAAAATGGAAGATGATCCAGGGCAAGTGGAGGCAGGGCGGCCCCGACCACGTCCGAATGGAGAGCTGCCGGAGAGCCCCGCTGGGCGCGGAAAGGTCGCGGAGTGGGGGAGGGGGAGGCGGCGCGTGGGGGGCACGCGTGGCGGAGCGGGGAAAGCCGTGACGCGGCGGTCGGGGCACGCGCCGCGCCGCGCCGCGCGGATCAGCGCGCGTTGGGGGGCGCGTGAGGGCGTAGACGACAACTGGCGGGCGCGGGCGGCACTTGCGGCGGAAGGACGTACTAACATAGCCCCCCCCTCCGCCCCCCGCCACTATTCATCCGTCGGTCACTCACAGGGAGAGGTGGCTCAGGGCATCAACTGATGTCACTGCACCGGGAAGTCGTAGGTTCGAGTCCCGACCGTGGCAGGATTATCAACAACAGCTTGTCATTTTCGTCCCATTCAGTCGCTGTGTGGAGGAGAATTCTAGCGGCCGGTCGGTAGCGGTCTGATCGGTAGTTTTCTTCGATCAACACAAGGCAAATGCCGGCGCAGTACCTAAATAAACGGACCGCGCTCAATCTTTCCTTCTTCTTGCTAGCCCTAACCTCTCTCCTTACACACACACACACACTTTTGCTTACATGCACTTTTGCTTACTGCCACACATCCCGGGAGACCGCTCGGTAGCTTAGAGTTTGTCCTGGCTGGGGTGGTGGGAGATACCTGATTGGGGAAACCCCGCTAGACGATGGTAGGTCGCTAACAATCACTAACAACCAATTTATCAACCATAGGTCACTCCTCTATCCGTCACCCGCATCAATCACTCGCCTGTCAATTCACTAGACGAACCCACACCTTGAACAAATTAGCTAGATTAAGAGCCAGTACATTTACATTCTTAAATGTAATGTATAAAAATCAATGTGTGTGGGGGTTATTTTAGTATTTCATGTAGTGTTTATATAGTGTAGTATTGTATGCGCTGCCGTACCATTCATCCGATTGCGATTACACTTTGTCAGCGTATTGCTTGCCCTTGCGCGAATAAGATAGGCTTAGTACAGTGAGAATGTGCGTATGTGCACACGCACGTCGATGATTTATGCGTTTATTCTGACTCAAGCGCCCCTGAACAGAAGTTTTAGGCAACCCACCGCACCCTCAAATATTAAGCGCGTCTTCGCTGCATTTTCTGCCCCTGCGAAATTCGGATCAAACGTGTGGTTTGTAACGCATCTCGAAACAAGCAACGACTCCCGTCATGTGATGTGCAACCCCTTCACTTAACATCCAAGTCATATTGAACGAAAAACTGGAAGAAGAATGGGGGCGGTTGATGGCTGGGCAAGGCGACATGCGCGAAGCCAAGGCCCGGCCCGGTGTGCAAGAGGAGAGGCCGGGCGTGCGTTTCTTCATCGCGTCCCGCCTCCACCTGCGCGTCGTCCCGCACGCGGCCTCGGCGGAGGGCGGTCAGACACCGCCTGCGGCGCTCGTCGGCGGCGGCGGCGGCGGCGGCGGCGGCCGGACCGGCTTTCCCCGCCGCCAGCGGTCCCGCGCTGCCGCGTTGCGCAACCATTTCGCGAGTCGCTGGATGCTGGAATGCGCCCCGCCCCGCACCGCCGCTCCGCGCCGCATGGCGGACGGGGAGTGGGGGCTAGCGCGATCGCTCCCCCCCCCCCCTCCGCCTCCTTCGTCCCTTGTCCCGCCGCCACGCCGCTGCGCAGGGGCCTTCCCCCCCTCTCGCAGTACCCAACACGTTCTACAACCGCCTCTGCGCGCTTGCTACCGCACTGCTGGTGCGCTGCAACCGGTCTCCCGCTGCGGTTCCCGCCAAGGAATTCCCGCGAACGCCCAGCCCATGAGCAATGTGAAGTTCCAATTACCAAAATGCTACTTTTAGCCTCGCGGCTAGCTCTTTGGCAGTGTCCCGCTTTGCACTACGCAGCCCCGGTTTCGATTCCCGGTCAGGCAAGATGTGCAGTTTCCTTGCAATGTCTCAGTATACGTTGCTGTGTGGCGATGAGAAAATTCACTTCTCAGCTTGAGTAGACCGGAATACTGCGTGGGGATGTCTACGTGCTAACCACACGTTCCCCCTTAACTCATGGCACCCGTGAGGCAGGGACGTCGCCGGTAGGCCTGAGCCCGTTCACGGACTGCCGCTCCAAACGCATACAAACACACGTAAAAATACTAGTTTTGTAGCTGTATTCACGTGCTGCTCCGGATCACTCGTGCTCTGTACATTTGATTGCCTCGATTTGTCATTCCCGGTCGAAATCATCCTAGGAATGATCAATATATTAACATCTTCACCCAAGAACACCGCGATTCACTTTACCAACACCAGAATCGCCCGATTACGTCCGGCGATCTATTTCTCCATCCACGCACTTCCCAGTTATTTCGCTTTCGGATACGTCTACCAGCACAGCTCTGCCTCACTATCAACTGATCCTCTGAGCACCTGCTACCACGAACCATGTATACATGCGTGAAACAGTTTTAGAGCGGTTTTCGCTTGGGCTGTGCACGACTTTAAGCACGATAACATGACAGTAATTTCGGTGAATTGGAGAGAAACTGTTTTATTGGCGGTTATGGTCTTCATAAGAGACATTGAATCAGCGTAAGTCTTAGCCGACGACGCAGCGGCCATGTCGCCACCTCCCCCGTTCCCCATCTTGTCTTCTGCTCCCGGCCTCCGCGCTCTCCTGCGCACTACAACGGGTTGGGCGTTCCTTCCCCTCCCCTCCCCGTTTCCGCGTCCGCTGTGAGTGGCTGCGCTGCGCGGGGTCAGGGAGGGGGAAAGGCAGAGGAGGCGGCCTTGACCTTAATGGGGGCCGTGGTCAGCGGACCGGGCCGGGCCCAGCGCGGCGCGCCGCTGTTGCATCGGGCGTCCTCTGCAGCGGCGTCTGGGCAGCCTCTGGGCAGCTCAGACCCCCGCCCGAAGTGGCCGTGCCCTCCGGGTCAACTGGCTGCCTTGCGGCGGGGAGAGGCACGGCACGGCACGGCACGGCACGGCACGGCACGGCACGGCACGGCACGGCACGGCACGGCACGGCACGGTGGGTCTCTTTCTTCGCGTCTCGCCCGTCATATCCTCGTTCTCATGCAACCCCAGTTTTGCTCTTTTTTTCTTTCTTTTTCTTCTTCTTCTTCTTCTTCTTCTTCTTCTTCTTCTTCTTCTTTTTCTTCTTTTTCTTCTTTTTCTTCTTTTTCTTCTTTTTCTTCTTTTTCTTCTTTTTCTTCTTCTTTCTTCTTTTTCTTCTTTTTCTTCTTTTTCTTCTTTTTCTTCTTTTTTTTTCGGGCGGGACATCTGCTATGCGTATTACCTCCGCAAGTGTTGTGTTCCCACGAGGTGGCTGTGTCGTCTGGAAGGTTCTTCCCTCCATTAGATATCTCCACCCACGAGGCGACGATCCAACCGGATGGTCCTTGGGTCGTTTGTGAGGGGTCTGCGTCGGTGTTCGGCTGGCATTGATCGGAGAAACCACGCAAAACTTCCGGTCGGAACAGACGGTTGTTTGAATTATCTGCCAAACCGCGGCTGAAGACTATGTAGCCGAATGGACTGCCAGTTCGAAATTCGGCCACCATCGGAATTCGAACCCTACAAACTGCCGGGCTGACTTTCCCGTAGAAATGAAACGGCAGTGGGTCGTCTCAGTCGTTTTTTTTTCCTCAACCCACCCCCGTCTTCATTCGAATATGGCCATCGTACGACTTTCGTCTTTTCTTCGATCTCATACGATCCTCTGTTTTCCTGCGTCTTTATAGTTGTTCTCGCGTTTTTTTGTTGTTGTTTTTTTTTTACATTCCCGAGACCACAACCGGTGTGTTATGGTTCCTCGTTCTACTAAAAATGACGACGCATTTTTTAGAGTCCAGGAAGCTGATTATTGCGCTGTGTTAAGGGTGCGTCCTCTGAATCTGTGAGAGTATGCTCTGATTTGAATATTGAAACTTTCCAACATCAGAAATTCGTTTTCCAAATTCCAGTTCTCATTTATTGCGTTCTTTCTATCCTTATTTTAATTTTACTGCACCCATTAAAAAGGAAATACGTTTAATTACTGTCGTTATTCTTCGTTTGAAAGTAATTTATATCCTGTTGTATGGGTGATGTATTGCCTTGAGATTAATGCAATGTTGTCGTGCGCATTGTCATTGCTGCCTGCTTCGATGTTGAGTTATGATGAATTGATCATTTGTTACTTTGTGTCTCATTTCCTTATGCGAAACTCTCCTTTTGTTCAGGAATGCAGGTGAAGTTTTATTACTCGACGAAGCCTTTTCTGATTGAATCGTTAACGCACTAATTGTTGGTTGGACTTTCCTGATATTTTATAGGGCGGTTATCAGTTATAGCATGTAATAAAAATGAAGATAAATATTGAAACGTTCGCTAAATCTCTGTATTTTTAATGCGAATTCTCTCTTTATGTTATTTCAATTATGAAGATTTCGTGTGCAATAGTGATCCACGCCTTCGACCTGTAATCATGTAAAAAGCAGTTTCATTTGCTTTAATGTTAATTATGTTTTTGATAGTATTTATTATAGAAGTTTCAACTTGTTGTGTGAAATAATGACATAATGAAAATATTTCATGCTGCAATGTAAACTCATGTAAACCCTTTGTCTAGTTGGTCTTATATTTTTTTCTTTTGTTCTCACGCCTCCTTACCTTCTCCCGCTCCAACTCTCTCTCAAACACACACACGCACACACACACACACACACACGAACACATTCACTCGTTCGTTCGTTCGTTCGTTCGTTTGTTCGTTCACTCACTCACTCCTCCCGTTCCCTTTTCCCCTATCATCTCCGTTTGCTCCTGTTCTCCCTCTCCGTATCTCCTCTCTCTCCTTCTTCACACTCAGGTGCATGCTCGTGTGCAGCTTTCGAACGAGCATTGAGACGGCACGCCGTCCAATATTACGTGAGGGCGGGGCCTTTGCTGTTGCGAACACGTTGAGGCAGGTTGTGCGTTGCGCCAGCAAGCAAGCAGCACTTCCATTTCCCGGCTCTCCCAACCACCCTCCCGCCCAAACCCCAGCGCTCTCCCCCGCCCTGTAACACTTCTCCGCTATCCACGGACCCCCCGCCACGCCCCCACTTTCCCCTCTGCCCCGCTCACTCCCCTGCCCCGCCCACTCCCTCTCTCCGCCCACTCCCCCTCCGCACCTACTCCCACTCTCGCCCACTCTCCTGCGTCGCCTACTCCCTCTCCCGCCCACTCCCCTTCTGCCGCCCACTCCCCTTCTGCCGCCCACTCCCGCTCTTCCGCCCACTCCCTCTCCCCGCCCCACCCACTCCCTCTCTCCCCGCCCCGCCCACTCCCTCTCCCCGCCCCGCACACTCCCCGCCCCGCACACTCCCTCTCTCCCCGCCCCGCACACTCCCTCTCTCCCCGCCCCGCACACTCCCTCTCTCCCCGCCCCGCACACTCCCTCTCCCCGCCTACTCCCCCTCTCCTCCTCCCCCTCCCGCACACTCCCTCTCCCCGCCTACTCCCCCTCTCCTCCTCCCCCTCCCGCCCACTCCCCCTCTCCCAGCCCACTCCCCTTCTGCCGCCCACTCCCCCTCTGCAGCCCACTCCCGCTCTTCCGCCCACTCCCTCTCCCCGCCCCGCCCACTCCCTCTCTCCGCTCACTCCCCCTCTCCGCTCACTCCCCCTCTCCTCCTCCCCCTCCCGCCCATTCCCCGCCCTGCCTTCTCCCCTGCCCCGCCCACTCCCCCTCTGGCCCTCCCTGCGCGCCCCACCCCTCGTACCTACTCTGCGTCGACACGTTTGCCCCGCCGGCCCCGCCCACTCCGCTTGCTGCCGCCGACCTGAACGACAGGCGGGCGGCTGTCTCCGCGATTATGTTACCATTAGCACAGCGCAGGATCGATCACCGGAGGCCCGTAATGGGAACCGCCCGCCCGCTCGGGTGGGCGGGGGCGGGGAGCAGGTCATTGCCACCGCACGGCGCGCGTCAGTCAGCGACCGACGACGACGTCGGCGCCGCTCGCCCCGCCCCGCCCCCCACCGCGCCATTCAGGTGCACGCACGCGTGAACCGCGCAGATTAGCGAGGCAACGTGATCTTGCGGGTGGCGTGACGTGACGGGACGGGACGGGACGCGGCGCGCTCGGCGCTTGGCGTAATGAAGACCGTGTTCTATCGGCAGGCTTGCCCGTCCGCGACTCGGGGCCTTGGAAGCGCGAAAACACGTCGCTGCGGTTCGGCGTCACCAGGCGTCTCGCGAATGCGCTGACACGTTGAACGGCGCTATTGAAATGTCTGCAATTCGGCGATAAGGAGTAGCATGTGTCTTGCTGGTTATAGGGATATAAGCCAGTGTTGTAGGGTTTTATACTATAATATATTCTACGGTAACTGAAGGAGAAGCATAGAAAGGAATATGTGTCCACTGAGAAAAGTTCATGATGTAAAAGTGATGTTATTTTGCTCGTAGGATTGCGTTTCTCGGTGTATTGGGTAAATGTTTACTTATTTTGGCAGTAGAAAATGAAGCAAAACTTTCTACTCGCGGAATAAAGCGCTATTTTTACCACCCGAATCATAAATAAGTATTTTCTAAAGGGAGAAAGGTTACGGCCCGATCACGGTAGCTTAAGGAGCGTGAATACAGCTTATTTAGACTCGTGGCATATACAAAGCTTTATTATCAAACAATTTTCCTTACTTTTTGACTAAGTTTCCTACATGCGTTCACTGTATAAATCAGTGGTTATGTCTATCGACAATTAAGGGAATACAGTTACAATTAGGAGACTTATAGAAGACAGTGACCGTGGCAGGCAATGAGAGCGCGCAGCGAAGACGGGAAGTGACGATGGGCAGTGAATTCAAGTCTGCCTGTTCTCGCTTCCTTTCTTCCCGTCGTAGTTGCAATAAGCAGCACTTCCTTTCAGTGCAAGAACGAGTGCAAGAATAAAGTCGTACTTTAAAAATAAAATGAGTTTCAGCGATGTCTTAAATGTCTAAATGAACACTTTCTTTGGAATCTTCACACTCCCTCTCTGGCGTCCTTCTCAAACGCTCACAGAAGCACAAGCGGCGAGGCGAGCGTGGAGCAGGGGGGGGAGCCTCGATGGAGGGGGGGGGGGCGTTTAGAGGCGTTCCCAGGTGCCCTGACACCTCGCGAGCCGCTGACACAGCTCTGCTCTTCGCTCGCCCAGCGAAGCCGCTGGGACCCTGGAGAGGAGGCAGAACAACTTCCGTTGTCTTAGGTGTTCGTGCGTAGGTACTTGGTCGGTATGCATGTGCGTGTGTGTGTTTCGCTAATGGGTTCGTGTGTGCGCACAAGGGCAAGCATCCCAGGTAACAGCATTATTTAGCATTATTCTTGATTCTTTTTTCTTTTGGTTACATTCAGCTACTCTGCTGCTCGTTTTATTTTCTGTATGTATCCACCTTTGCAAGTAAAAGGCAAAACTCATCGTACATAGGAGTTAGTACGTAGACTTTTATCTGTGTGTAGGTGTGTGTGTGTGTGTATGTACATATGTATGTATGTTTTTTGTAGTATGTGCAACAGCCTGGATGCTGTTGATTTGTAAACACTCATCAGCCAATTTAAATACACCTCGTATATCAATGCAAACCTGCATTCGGAATACTTTGCTTGCGCACTTATTGAGTTGTCATTCAGTGTTGTAATCACTATATTTTAGTGATGTTAATGCATGAGTGAGCGTACGGATTTGTGCATGGATATGTGTTCGTCTAAGCTGATATCCCAAGTAAAGTTTTAATTAGTTAATAACATGATGTAGCCACTAACCTGAATTTTGAAACAAAGCGACGTAATATTTATGCACTAACACGTCAACGAATGTATGGCTTGCCGGGTTGTACTTTATTGCTAGTCCGAATTATTAATAATACAATTTTCGAAATGAAAAGAATGTTTCACGCGGGAAGTTCTAAGCGGCCACCAAAACAAGGTAGACAGAACTTTAAAAGTATTTTTACGGAATAAAGCTTAGGCTCCTCTCCTCAGTTGCTGAGGTTCTCTTTTCTTATTTATCTTTCTTTGCAAAACCGTTCCATCAATTGTTTTTCTTTTATATTGCCGTCTTAGCATGTTCTACAAAAAAAGTACCTGGTTTTTGCCAACGTCATTCCTCTTCCTATGTGTGTGTGACCGCCCTCAGTCAGGAGCATCTGCGCATTTCACGGGCAACTGTCATTTCGGCGAACGCTCGTGACCGCTGCAGGCGCCTGATGTCCTGTGGGACACGGTTCACCGCAGCGGGGAAGTTTTCTGCGGTCGCCGAGGAAAGAGGGTGGGTGGGTGGGTGGGGGGGTGCGGCGCCGTTTTTGCCGCAGCTTGTCCACTGCACCCGCATGGCGTCGCCCGTCTCCCGCGATCGCCGGATGTTCGGACGATGCGGTCGCCCGGATCCGTCCCCTCTGACCCGAGTCGCCGTGGCCACCGGCGCCCCTATAGGTTTTTGTCCGCTCGGCCTAAGTCGCGTTTGTTCCTGGTGGTAAGGTCTGCCCGGACGTACAGCAGTTTATTTCTTTAATGTTCCCGATGGCATTTGTTGCAGTGAGTGGTGTCTGGCTTTATTCTAGTTCAGGATGGTTCGGGTAGATGGCACCTCCCTACGCTGTACGGTGGGATTGAAATTTCTTTGTATGTCTTTATCAGTTATGAACCATTAGTTATGAACCTACGCCGGACGGAACAAAATGCATTCACGCGATTCTGGTTCTTTCATCAGTCAGAGAATGCAAATTCAGCCTGAACGAAATACCCTGCGGAAATTTGGAGGCGGACGTGAAGTGATGTAATGCGAAATACTGATGATGCATTTACTTAACAAGGACAATGAAATGGAACTGGTCCAATATCTTTTACTGGATATACTTTGGATTAAAAACCTCAAATTATAGCTATTAGCATACCTAGTCATCTTATGAATGTTGTTACTGCAGAGGCAAAAGTTAAAAATAGAGGCTTAGCTGAGATTTTTAATGTGGGCGAGGCAGTAACAACACTGTAACATTTCGTGGTATGTTCAGCATTTTATTGGTCACCATAAAATCTCAAGATTTATGCGCAAATTTACGACATTACTGCGATAGTAAACAAATGAATTCTGTTGCTGCGGCACGTTACTACGGTATGGGGTTTTGGTTACGAGACATCAATTCAAGTAATATTTGCATACCGGGGTTCGAGAAAAGATAGATGCAAATAATTTTCCTGAACCTAAAGATACCTAAAGAAATGACGCTCTGTGAGGAAGTTGGCGATTTGACTTCTAGTGATGACACCTTCAGATCGTCAGTAAATGCGATTACCGGAGAAAAGTTTCATTTGGTGGAGTGCCAGAAAAATGAGGTTAATTTACCTAATACACATTTTTCTAATTGTACTATTAATAATATTAGAATTAACAATCATACCAAAAACTAATAAGAGTTACGTTTATTCTGAATTGTTTGAATCTGATTTCTTTTGTACATCGCCATCTTTTCCCTTAATAAACATTTGACTTGCGATGAATCGATGGTTGTTTATTTATATTGCTAAGGATGTTAAAACCCGTTGCTAAGGATGTTAAATTTCTTAACATACAGGTAACTACGAGTGTACTTAACAAACCTCTGTAGGGTTGCATGTTAACAGGGGTTAAAGACGCATGTGACTGATAAATTTTTTTACGCCATTCTTTTAAATGTATTGAACGTGTTAAAAGAATTTATGGTAGAATAGGAACTAAATCTGCAACAATACATCGTCTCCTGCATTTTCAGGAGCAACAAAAGCTGCGAACTTTGGGGTTTCATTTATTAGATTTTCCCGTCTCCTGTTGTAGCAGTGTGACAAGAGTTTTTCCACTCCTGCAAACGCTCCGGATGGCATTGCGCGAATGCCCGCTCCTGCGCTGTTCTTCGCAGACTCGCCGGGAATGAGAAATCGCAGCCTTCGTCGCGCGCCGGGGTCGCCTGCTTCAGTTGCCCGTCGTCGCGTCGAGAAGTCGCGACGTGTCGTCGGCACCCTCCTTTCCGCCGTCGTAGTCCTGCATCTCTCCTTCCGCTCTCGCGTTCAATTTTACTAGGTCAAACCAGACAATGCTCGCTGAGCTAAATGGTAAACCTGAAAGACTTTATTCACGTGCTGCAACTTAAGGTTGGAGGCGTTAATCTGTAATCATAATTCTGTGAAGAAGATATTAGTTATATTTATTTAATAATATAATAATGATATAATATATTTATATAGAGAGATTGAGAAGTTTATGCAAACTTTTGGTCGTGAAATGTGCATGCAAATATGCCACAAAACTTTTAAGTTGGCACAGAATTTAATGCAAAATCTGCCGCCGAAGTTGGGTACTTTCATTTCGATCAAAACGTTGAGCAAAAACTGTTCGTCGACTTCGTATAACTTACTATGTACGCTTACGCTCCGCAAAAAGCCGTTTTTTTTATTTTCCTAATAATTCGAAACTCCTCCATTCTGCAGTAGAGGAAACAGAAAAAGAGGGCCGCGATGAGAACAAAGGATGCATTGACACAGGTAATCTGGATATTGTGATGATTTTTTCTGACCTCGGTGGAGTGATGTATATTCCCCGATACATGTGACAGACGAACGTGTGCATTAGCTACAACGTCGGTCCACTGCGCGTCGCCGTGTTTGCGCCGCTGCTTCTGTGCGGATGTGGCGTGTCACAGGCTTCTCGGCCCGCTCCGCCTCCGGGGCACCCCCCTCCCCCCCCCCTTCGCCCACGTCCTCGGTCCCACCCCCCACCTCCGACGTCGCTTTTGCCGCGGCGTAATGGAGTTCTGCGAACTTCGCCTTTGGGCGGAAAACTGCGCGGTGCGACGTCTTCATTACGGATCGGAGAGCTATTCGGGGGGAAATTGTCGGATTGTGGGAAATAAAGTTGCGAAAAGTTGATGTCGCAGACCTAAGCCGCGTTGGAGACATCGTTTGTTTTTGTCTTTTTTGCGAAGTGTGCACATGGTCGTGCGAACTCTGAATTGGTGCGGACGAGAAAATGGGGGATCTCGTGAAAATACGAAATTGTTGGTGGTTTTGGTGCAAATCACATATTGCTGTTTTCTGTGTGAACATTCTTTCCTTTGTGATGCTTGCGTTTGGAGTTGTGATGAACATTGGGACTGCTTAAAACGTAGAGATTCTTCCTAGGGAAGGAAAAGTACTCTCATGAGGAATGCAATTTAAAAAAAAATTAAGCTGATTTCATTGAGAGGAGTTCCATCGCATTAAAAACAAGGTTGCTACGAGCACAACGGGTTTCTGAGTAGCATTTTCCGCTCGTGCGGCCTGTGCAGTCCTGCGCAACCTTTTGCTACAATGGCAGCCCTCGGCAGAAGCGTCCGGTCGCTGCAAAAGGGCCGTATGAGCGTTGGCAACAAATCCTGGCTGCGCCCCGACGCGGACCGGCGCGCGTATATGGAGTGTGCTCGGGCCAACTTCCGGCGATCCAATGCCGACTGCGGCAAAGGCCACGAACCCCTCCGCCGCCCCGCCCCGCGCCTCCCTCCGTCGCCTGCCTCGCCCCGGGCCTCTCTACTCACCCGCGGTTATCCGAGTCCCCTTCATCCATTCATCCCTCTCTTCCCGTCTCTCCCTCTCTCAACGACCCTCCATCTCTCTCGCTCTCTCTCTCCCTCTCCCTCCCTCCCTCCCTCCCTCTCTCCCCCCTCTCCCTCCCTCCCCCTCCCCCTCTCCCTCTCTCTCTCCCCCTCCCTCCCTCCCTCCCCCATCACTCCACGACCTTCGCTCCCTCACCTTTCACGACCTTCCCCCTCCCTCCATGATCCTCCCCCTCCCTCCCTGCACGAGTCTCCTCCCCTCCCAACCTCGCTCTCCCCCTCCTTTCACGAACATCCGTCCATCCCCCTCTTCCTCGGTGCTGCTTTCCCCTCTCTCCTTCCCTCACACCCCAACCTTCTTTTCTCTCTCCCTCCTTTTCTTATCTTCCCGCCCTTCTGTAACTCACGTGTTTTCTTATCTTCCCGCTCTTCTGTACCTCCTTATTCCCCTCTACCTCCTATTTCTCCCGCATTCTCCTTCCTTTCTACCTCCCCTATCCGCCCTAAATTCGGTTTCTCTTTTTACCTCCCTGCTCCGCCGTGTTTTCTGGCTACTCCTCACCTCCCGGCCCTCCACCCCCGTCTTCCCACGCCTTTCTACCTCCCCTCCATACCTTGCCCCTTCCGAATCGCGCGTTCCGGTCTGTCCGTCGCCACTGGTCCATGCTCTCGGCCCGCCGCTCTCCCACGGCCCCGCCCCCCCCTCCCCACCCAAAGAGCCACGGCGCGCGTGAACCGCGTCACCCTCGGCGTGCCCCGCCCGCCCGCCCGCATCCCCGCCCGCCCGCCCGCCCGCATCCCCGCCCGCCCGCCCGCATCACCGCCCGCCCGCATCACCGCCCGCCCGCATCACCGCCCGTCCGCCCGCATCACCGCCCGCCCGCCCGCCCGCCCGCCCGCCTCCCCGCCTCCCCGCCCGCCCGAACGCCCACCCACCCACCCACCCACCCACCCACCCGCCTCCCCGCCCGCCCGCCCGCCCGCCCACCTCCCCGCCGTCTTCGCAATGGCCGGCGCGGTTTCGGTCACTCGTTCCGACCTCTGCCCTCTCCTTCTGCCTCGCGGCCCCGCTGCACCGCACAACACCGCAGATCGGCGCCACGCATGGAGCCCCTCAACGCGACTTTGGAACCGCACAGCGCTCGGCGCATGCGCTTTGCTCCTGTTAGCCCCGGCTTCTCTCTGATGTACTCCCGTCATGCAGATGTCATGCATTTGGGGTTCTTTTTGTTCATTGTGGTCTGGAAGCCTGATTCATGCCTTCTTCCTGTACTAGCCCAGAAGCCCGTACTCTCCTGCCACGATCCCTCCTAATCAAAACATTTAACCCTTTGCAAATACTCCATGGACCGATTTGCGTTCTAGTTTGCCGGAAATAGCGTTTGATGTCATATAGTGCGTAGGCATAATTTCATTGCCGCTATTTCTTTTTCTATGTCACATATATTTTGTCATATGCAAGTAATATATTGTGATCATTAAAATGAATCATGAGATTTCGTCAGTAATACATAAGTGGGTCCTTTTTTTTTTCTATTAAGAAAAATAGCCCCCCTTATTTTCGCACTTTGCATATGACAAAAGTCATCTTCTTACACATGTTTATTTCGTTTGGGCAAAGTCGATGGCCGTAAGCGTAATGGTGTTACGGCTTAAGTGTTATTGAAACGTCGCGGGTTCGAATACCCGTATAGGTTCAAGATATTACATTTGATGTTTTGAACATCGGCGATTTTGTGACGCCTGCAGGAATCAAATTCGTTGGCGGACTGCATTGCGGTTTCCAGGCGAATGGCGGAGGAGTATTGTGAAGGGTACGTGTTCTATACAAAGGGGCGAACCCCGCAAAGGACGAACCCCGCGCAGGTCTTTCTTCCACTTCCTTACCGTCTCTCCCAATCCGATCCGGGGCGCCGTGGGAGAGTGCGTTCCGTCGTAAGAAAGCCCTTCATTACGCCTGATAGGTTCGTGGAATTCAGCCGCTGTCTGGAGAATTCGAGCGGTCGGCTGCTCTGATCGGTAGTTTTCTGTGGTTTCTCCGGTCAACACCATGCGAATGTCGGAGCTGTACTCTAAAAAATGGTCCACAGACCGCTCGCGATCTTTTCTTCCCCTTTCTTGTCCTATCCTAGCCCCATACATTTACATGCACTACACTACCACACATACTGGAAAGTCTGTTGGGAGCTAGAGGCAGGTCCCGCTGTACGGAGATATCTTGTTGGGGAAAACTCCACTAGTCGACGTGTAGGTAGTCACCGGATCTGGTCATTAACCTGATGGAGATGATCATTGCCACATCCCGTGATAAAACATACACTACACTTACGGAACTAATGACCTTAGCAGTTGACGCTCACGGGGACATCAATCGGTCATTACCGGCGTACGTTGCTGACCCTGCAATTGAACGTGAGTTGCACTAGGGAAAAGCGAGAAGATTTTATTATGTCGTAATTCCTCGCCTCTCGCTCGCACCTTGTTCCCGGTCGTCTCGCCCCGGTAACCCCGCGCCGCCCCCGCAGAGGCAGCGGGCGGCGGGGGCGGCGGCGCGAGGTCGCAGCCGACTGCGGGGGCGGCGCGCCGGAGCGGGGCGGGGCGCGGGCGGAGGGGCGTTGCGGGTTTCGGTGACCTTTCGCAACTAGGTCAGCGCAGTCCGCCCGCCCGCCCTCTCGCCCGCGCCCGCGCTCGCCCCCTCGCGGCTACGCGCTTTCGGCGGGGGGTGCGCGGGGGCGGGGCGGAGGGGCGGGGCGCGCCGGGAGTCCCCCTGCGCCGCGATGCGCGGGGCGCCTGCGTGGGACGCCTGCGTGGGGGCGGCCGCTGGGGGAGATCGAGCGTTGAGACGCGGACGCGCCAAGTGGCCAGTCGGAAAGTACGTTTCCAACATTTAACCTGTGTTTCAAACGCCTCCCTCTGTTGGTATAGGCAGATTATTATTAGAAGGCACCGCTTTGACAGTTACTGCTTGGATAAAGCTGGTAGCATAACTGCAGGGGAGGTCCGTGTGCTAAATTAGTTAATACGTTCTTTTGCACTTTGCACAGTTGTAAATGCTTTCGACACAACTTTTTGCAATGCTGTTGCCCAACAAGATTTTTTTTGGTTTTCCCCACCTGACAAACTGGTCCCTTCTTATAGGCTAACTTATCTTTAACAAGTTGTGACACTGCCACTTGCCTTTTTAAGATGACGGTTTAGTTTCACCGTTCCTCCCTCCCTCCCCTCCCCTCCCAACTTCCTAAGGTAAGTGTGTGGTTGAAAATTTAATCTCTTTTCGTTCTTCTTCACTTTTTATTACAATTGTATAAACCAACTCATGGGCTTCCGAAAATATTTGAGAGTTTTCATATATATTTTAAAATAATGTTTGGAATTTTTGCCCCAAATAACATAATTTTCTAGATTAAAGTTAATAATGTAATAAGTGTCACAATAATGCTGCAGTAATGTTAATTTTTCTTTTATCTTCCTCTTCCCGTCTCTTCCGATTTTGTCACTGTTGTCGTATCCCCCTTTTTTTCCGTTTTAAAAGCGAACGTTTTCTTCTTTTTTCTTCTTTTCTTGTTTTCTTTCTTTTTTTTATTTTCCCCTCCCAAAGGGCTGCTACTTATGCGAACGAACTAACCGATCGAATTCTCCCGCTTAGTGCGCGAGAACTGTCAAGTGGCCGGCGTCAGTGGTGCAGCGTCCGAGTTCCCGGGGCCAAAGGACCGGGATCGAGTGCCGCAAAAAGAACGGGTTCGTTCACCCTGGAGGTCGTTTGGGGGGGGGGGTGGCGCAGGGAGTGATGATCGGTGCGAAGCGGAAGCGCAAAACGCTCGGCGCCTCCGTGTGCGGAAGGGTAGGGGGTGCGCTCGTGGGCAGAGGCACTGGGCCACAGAACGCGAGGCAGGCGAATGATCCCGGCGGGCGCAGGGCCCCGCCCAGAGGGCTTGCGGGAGTTGCTCTGTAGCCAATGAGCCCCTCCCCGCCCCGCCTCCCCCCGCCCCTCCCCGGCCCACCCCTCACCGACCCTCCCCGCCCCGCCACTCTGGTGGTCCGCCGTAGCTCCCCCCACCCCTCTAACCCTCCCCTCCCCCTCTCCTCCTCCTCGCCCCCCTCTCCTCCTCTCCCGCTCCTCTCCCCTCCCCGCCCCCTCTTCCCCCTCCCCGCCCCCTTTGCGGCCGCTCCGCCCACTCCTCGCCGCTCCGCCCACTCCTCGCCGCCCCGCCCCCTTCACTCCACTCTGCTCCGTCCCACTCACCCTCGCTTCGTCCCACTCCGTCCCGCCCCGCTGGGGCCTGTCCCACTTCGCTCCCTTCGCCCCACCCGGTCTCGTCCCGCTGCGCCCCGCCCCACCCCTCCTGGCAGGCTACGCATCCGATGCGAGGGCGACCTGTCCGCCTCCGCCGCCGGCCGGATAAGACGGATTAGTTCTGGAATCGATCACTCGCGCGGGGTGGGCGAACTGGGGCAGGTCATAGCGTGCGGTCACGCGCCCGAGTCCTGCAACCTTGCGCGCAGTGCGTCTGCTGGCGAAACTTCCGCGATTAATTGCTGTTAATTGAAGATGATGTGATGTGTTGCAGGTCGCTCGAATACGGGTGGACACAGGAATGAAACTTAAGTCTCTACTCCTTTTCTGCGCAGGTGACTACAGGGGTGGTTCACCTTCGCGTTTCACATCATCCATACATATAGTGGTACAGATGCCATGTGATGTGAATGCTAATGACAGATGAATGAATATGGGTGATATATATATATATATATATATATATATATATATATATATATATATATATATATAAAAATTGGATGATCAAATTAAATTCTTGCTCACGAAGCAAGAGCTTGATATCGTAAAACTGTTTCCGAAACAGAAGACTTTCTATAATTTATAAGTTTAGACTTAATTCTAGGAATTAAATTTCAAGTCATTAACAGTGTTTCCCAACTTGGCCCCTAGCCGTCACAGAATTGCCCTGCAAATGTCCGCAATGCGGTTTAAAAAGCTTTACGGTGGGTTAGATTTCATTTTCTACTTAGGATATCTTGTTTTCTAAAAACGAGCAATCGTTTTCTTAAGAATCATAGTTAAAACCGACTAGAACGCAACAAATGAATACACATTTTGGATTTCTTTGGCATGAAGCGCTTACGATTGAGAGATTGCCTTGTAACAATTATTCCCGTCCGCGACGAAGGGCCATGATTGTGGGTCACGTGGGTATCGGCGGCGCCTGCCGCTCCGCGACCTTTCCTCCCCAGCGCCCTTTCGCCTCCGTCAGGTACACAGCGCCCTTCGCGAAGTTCTCTCCGCCCTCCCGTCATCGGTTTACGAGCTGGAACGCTGGAATTTATTGCGCCTGCCGAGAACTTCCATGGCGAAGTTGCTCTTCCGTTAGTCGCGCCCCTTAAAAGAAGTCACGAGAAGAAATTCGCATAAAAGTAAACGAGAGCGATGTAAAATACGCGCGTGTCCCATTGGAACTGACTGATAAAAACACGCCCAGAAGTTACTCGTGGCTTACGGACGCAGGAATTCCCGTTGAAAGCGCATCGCTCTGCGAAAACATTCTGATGAAGAACAAACGCCAGCCTCCCAGATGCCGTGGGGAAAATTCTAAAGAGCGTTAAATAAATTAACAAGTCTGCTGTTCCTGTTTTAAAAATGCTTACATTTTTTTTAATTGTAGTTTGTATTACAAAACCTTCTCTTGCAACGTGTGGGGGACAATGGATGTTGTACATTACGAAACGTACATTTGTTTTAACAAATTGTGGGTGTACAGAAATCTCCGTATCGTATGACATATAAACGTATGCCATAAGCTATGTAGATTTATGTACAATAATACACGTTACACGATTGTTAAATTTACTTTAAACTATTTCTCACATGTCACCTGTTTGCTAAAACCTAAGTAAGATTTCCTTTCGTTTGCAGGTGAGTGTGCGGAACTTCTTAGGCCACCGCCTGCTGTGCTTGTGGTCTTTCTATTGGTGAGTTGCTTCGAGCATTATGTGCGAGCTTGATCCAGCGCCATGGCTAATGGACGTTAATCGACGTTGTCATCTCCCAATCGGCGGTTGAGTGGCCTGGTATTTAAGGACGATCTTGTCAAGTGATACGACTTCTCTTACAGATGAGATGCGGTCGTCAAACATTCGTTTCTCCTCGTTTTGAAAAGCACTTCTGTAACAGTTTGGTCCTGCGTAATTTGGATGGGCATTTCACTTGCAATTCAAGGCTTCATCATAGGCCATAAATACGGCCTGGAGCTTATCCAAGAAAACCACGAAAAACAAAAACAAACAAGGAATAATGTTGCTGGTCTTTAAAATCCTTATTTAGTGCCACTGCCAACGAGTTAAATACACTACGTAGAGTGGCTGAACAACCTCTTAACTTTTCAGCAAACTGAAGCTATGTTTTTGCAGAAATAGAGTATTCTGTTTGGTGCTGGTTAAGGCTGGGTGGGCGCCGGCCGCGCGTAATATACATACTCTTACTCTGTGTTTCACGACCAAAAATCAATCATTTAAAAACGTAATCACAATATGCAAGGAGAACGAATTGAAAAACTTTAAAAACACATTGCTTCCTGCTTCGGTTATTGTCGATCACATGAGGCATACAAACAGATGAAACATGAGGCGACAAACTTGAAAAATGATATATTTGTGGTTTGATGCCTTATATTTTTCAGTTGTATGCTGAACATACTAAAGGCAAATTAAATTTTATTATTTCAACCTCTAATATATTTTAAATGCAGAGAAACGAAAAGACAACAACATAGAAATTAGATCTGATATAATCGATTCAGTACAAGAGTTCTACACACCACCCTCCGACACCTCTCATATTTTGAGTGGAGAAAACATGACTGTCTGTAGTTCGCCCAGCGTCAACCGGGAGCGCTGAAACCACAGAGTAAGCCTATCTATGTAGTATATTCTAGCTTATTGGTCACTACCCAAGGGTTGAAAATATGCTGCCATTGGATTTCAAATGTAGGGCTTTCCGGACTACGACACTTTCATGAGACTCGAAACTACTTAGGCCTCAGGTGTACGGAAAGAGAAACGAAAATATTGCTATTTCCCTTCTTTTTTTCTGTGAAATGTACAAATTTATATTCAGATCTGGAAAATTTGTTCACTTGACCTCCAAAAGAGAAGGAGGAGGGGAATATGAAAAGTTGAAGGGGGGAAAAATCCGATTTTTTTTGGTCGACAATCTGCAATGCATCTTGGCGTAAAGAATTGCGCACACCCCAGAGCGCAGTCAGAGCGTGACCTGGGAAGCGATGAGCACGGGGTCAGGAGGGCGAGGAGGAGCCGGGAGGGGTGAAGCAGAATGCATGGCGGGGAGAGTGCTGGAGGCAGCGTGGCGACGATGCTAGTAAGATTACTTCCATTTTACATCGACGATTGAATACATTCCTTTCATTGGCTATTACACAAATGTGATGAATACCCGTGCAACGCTGGCTAAATATGCAACAACAACACTGTTGAATCCGTGATTCAACCAACCAAAACACAGGTTACTGAGTCATAGGGATTCGCTCCCCACTCTAAACGATTCGGATCCCGGAACCTCTCACTCAGTTGTTGCCCATTAGCAGACGAGCATGGTGCCAGACACGGCCACAACACGCTTTCTTCATCAAAGTTCATCTGTCATTCCAAGCTTCTGATACGGTGCAAAGCGAGCCATGCTGCTTCAATATGGCGAGTGCTGCAAGTCATATGTAAGGTAATGTGTTGTAAACAACTTAAAAGTCAAAAGTGTGCCAAATAACCTGTAAAATATTTAAGCGGGATAAAGTTAATAAACCGAAGTTCCAGACTCGATTTCGCTTCTTTTTTTAAACACTACAAGCAAAGGCAACCCTCCCCCCAGTGACGACTGATGTGAAGTCGATATTGCACCAACACCTCACCGGAGAGGAGCCGTCTCATCTAGCCTCTCTCATCTCTCGCCCAGCTGCAAGAATTCCCTTGTCACAGCTGCCCCAAATAAACGAGAGTCGCGCGCGTGTACAACGCGAGGGGTATTTCCTCGTGTTTGTTTTCTTTATATCCGTTTCGCTTTGAACCGATTAAAGGTTACCCGCCGCCCACCCCGCGGGCGTCTGCGACGGCGGCGGTGGCGACAGTGGCGGCGGTGGTGATGGTGGCGGCGGTGGAGATGTTAGTGGTGGCGGTGGCGACGGTGGCGGTGTTGGTGATGGTGGCGGCGGTGGAGGTGTTGGTGATGGTAGTGGTGTTGGTGATGGCGACGGTGTTGGAGGCGGTGGCGACGGTGGCGGTGTTGGTGATGGTGGCGGTGGCGGAGGTGATGGTAGTGGTGTTGGTGATGGCGACGGTGTTGGTGGCGGTGGCGACGGTGGCGGTGTTGGTGATGGTGGCGGCGGTGGAGGTGTTGGTGATGGTAGTGGTGTTGGTGATGGCGACGGTGTTGGTGGCGGTGGCGACGGTGGCGGTGTTGATGATGGTGGCGGCGGTGGCGGTGGGGGGGTGATGGTGGTGGCGGCGGCGGTGGCGAAGGCGACGGCGGTGGCGGTGGCGGTGATAGTGGCTGCTGGAAAGGTCGCTCACCTTTCGCGCGTGTGCCCTTCCTTCCGCTCGGCCAGACGCGTCTCTGGCGCCGCTTTGAGGCGCGCGGCCCCGCGTCCGGCGGTGTGCAGGGCGCATGCGCGGGTGGGCTGCGGCGCGCACTAGGCCCCAAGGGAACAGGAAACGAAAATAGTATCTCATGAAACTAGTTTATAAGTTTTTTCATCTAAGGTCGCATCAACATCTAGGTCATTAGCGACCACTATTGGATTGAACATTAAGGTAACACTGAAGATGACATGATGTGGTGCTGATAGGGGTTGAAAGGACGAAAATAAATACAACCATGTCTGAGATGGGACTCGAAACCGCGGCCCTACAGTCCGAGATCGCTACAGCACTACTGCCTTGATAAGATCCTCGACCATCCTTGTTAAGATTGATTGCTCGTATACGTGTTTTGAAAACGAGAGACGACGTAAGGAGCGAGTTTTCAAATTTGTACGAATGCAATAAAGCAACATTAAAAACGAGTTGCTTACGCTACTTTTTGTATAACAGTATTATAAAAAAAGTTATAAGAGAATCGAAGTTAATTTTGGGAAACAAGTTTATTAGGTTGACACAAGCTTGTTACATATGTGCGAAAAAAAAGAAGAAAAAAGGGGAAAAAAAGGAAAAAAAAACACAACAGTGGCGGGCTGTTCCGATAACGACTACCTATGCACGAGTGTCTAGCTGCGATTGGCTGAATGTGTGATGACGCAATTATTCGTGCTGTAAACGCCAAATGCGTAATCATCTGTGTATTAATGTGTCCTTTTATGAACGATTTCTTGTACTGAAAAAATGTCGTTTATAATGTTGGAATAAAAAAAATGTAATTTACGTAATACGTGCGAGATACAGTATGCGAGTACAAGTTTGGGATGGCGACCAAAGACTTACGCAGGAATCACATCGAGCAAGCGTTGCGCATTGAATTGTTTTAAACGTTCCGCATACGATAAATTGTTTCGCACACACTTCGAGATTATTAGGTAAAACGCACATTGTTAGAAAAAAAATGAAAATAATTACACACACGGAAAACGAGCACGAGAAACCGTGTTTCGTACAAGAACACGACGTGTTAAAAAATTGAGTTCCTATTCCACACGAGATGTTTCATCTAGGAGGACGAAAATATTACCTCATGAGCGACGAGAAAAAAATATCAGTGATATATAAGCGTAAGTCAAGCTGATTCATTTTTTAGATGCAGATACAGTAATATAACGTTGTACAGGCAGTTGCAATATAGTAGTAAAATAATTTTAGATGTGTTTTCTCGACGTCTGACCAGAAAATGGAAGCTTACAACATTGAGAAGAAAAGCAGAATTGATATTCGCACTCTGTCTTCAAGAAAGTTCAAGGGAAATTCCAGATCGAAGACGTGTGGTATCGAAATTGTTAACGACGTCCATTGTCATCTATCTTGCTACTGAACTCTTGGATCAGAAAACATACTTTGGATATCATTAAATGAATTCTAGAAAGGTATTGCCGATAAAACATGAAGATTTTAGGAACGGCCCATTTCAACATCCGTGCTCTAGACCGCATTACGGCTTGATCAAAGTAAAGTGCCTGTGATAGCAAGTTCGGACGTTACGTAGGAAATAAAACGCGGCAGGGTTGTGACTGCGGAATCGGAAATGAAGAGGGATCGTGTGACTAGGAGCAAACGCGACTGCGAAGAACGTAAAGGGAGGCCACTTCGCGAATATGAGTACTGTTCCGCGGGCTGCTGTAAATCGTAGAGAGCCGTCATTGCAGAATTCGCGGTGGTAGTCGCCCTAAATCAAATTCGTGAATGGGTTGATATTTTCTTGGAAAGGAATATTCCCAGGTAGTTCGTTCTCGAGAAAGATCCGTTCAAGTCAGATCAAATCGCAACGACCGTGAATACGGAAACAGGGAATACGATCACGTTTTCGAAAGAGAAACATGAGATGAACGAGAAGGAAGTGTAGTTTCCAAGTTTCCTCACGCCCCTCCATATTGTCGTCGATATAGTAAGTTGTGAAAAACTAGAACTGCGAATGTATGAATTCTTAACCAACAATAATTAAAAGGAATGATATAACAATTGTTCAATATCGTCTGGTAAATCAAGTCCACAAATTACGTTGAAATTGTAGGTGCACTGTCATAAATAATTGTACTTGTGAAAAAGCGCCAGAGCAATTAACAATTAAAAGAAAAACCAAGAGCATTTACATTTTTTAACCAAACGGGAAGACTACGCAAAACGATGTCTGCAATTATCTGGGTGTGTGTAACCCTCGAAGTCATTGGTATCCTGCTTACATCTGTACTTCAAATTCAAAACACAAGGTTGATGTCGGCGCTGTGTTTGTTAATCGGATCCTCTGGCGACCGTCTGGCGGGGGTGGAAGCGGCCTTGGAGGCTGAAATACGGTGGCGGGGACCTTGGATGACGAGAACGCGCAACTGCATTCCCCTACCCCTGCGACGGCCCCGCCCCCTCCCGGCTCACAACGCCTCCGCTCCTTCCGTACTCAGCCCCGCCTCACCTGCACCACTCCGCCCCTCCCCGTCACTGCTCATTCTCCGCCACGTCGTAGCACCCACTCGCTTCCCCCGCATCCACCATCGCCCTCGCCCTCATATTCGCCTTCGCTCTCGTCCCCGCTCCCGTCCCCGCTCCCGTCCCCGCTCCCGTCCCCGCTCCCGTCCCCGCTCCCGTCCCCGCTCCCGTCCCCGCTCCCGTCCCCGCTCCCGTCCCCGCTCCCGTCCCCGCTCCCGTCCCCGCTCCTGTCCCCGCTCCCGTCCCCGCCCCTCTCCACTCCGACCTCGTCCCTGCCACCGTCCTAGTCCCTTCTCCGGCTCCCGTCCCCTCTCTCGCCCTCTGTTCCCACATAACGCCCTCGCCTTCGCCATCCTCTCGCCTTCGCCATCGTCCCCGCCCCGCCCTCGCCTTCCCCCTCGCCCTCTCCGTTACCCTTCCCTTCGCCTTGGCTCTCGTTCCCGCATCACGCCCTCACCTACGCCATCATTTCGCCGTCGCTTTCTTCCCCGCTCCCGCCTTCCTTCGCCATCGTTTCCGCCCTCTCCTTCTCTCCCGTCCTCTCCTTGCCCGTTGTCCACGCCTTCGCTCTCATCGTGCCCTCGCATTCACCGGTATTCTCCCTCGCCTTCGCCCCCGCTTCCCCCTGGCCTTCGCCTGCACTTCGGCCGCGTCTTCGCCCGCGCGCCGCGTGGCTGAGTCACCGGTCGGCGCGGCTATTAATAGGCGCGGCAGCGCTCTCCGCGCCAAAATATATTTCCGAGGCGAAGGCGGCGGCGAAGACAGACGCACGCGGCCGAGGGCGCAAGGGAAGAACGCGGGGCCGTGGGAAGCTCGCGGTTGAAAGGTTGGCTGCCATGTGCGGTGGGAGGTTAACCCAAGTATAACATTACATGACACCATGTAGCTACGCCAAATTCCTTTTCGCCATTACAAATCCTTGACCCTACAGGTATTGTTTACGTATACTGCACTGTTATTATCGACTTAGTGCAGTCAAAAAAGAGGAACGAAAAGCAACTGTTAACGGCCTGTTAAAGGATTTAACAGTCCGCCGTCCGTTAAGAATCGAAACGAGTTCTAGATGAAGATAGCATATGAGTACACTAATTGAAAAGAAAACACTAAAGAAGCACACTAAAGAAATGATGTTTCTTGCTATGTTTTTTCCGTTATATGAAGATAATATTCCAAAAAGTATTCAAAGACAAACGTCCGTTAACACAAATAAGATTCGCTTGCTTTTAACCCTCGTCTATCGCCGAGTAAGTCACGTTTGTTACTTGCTGTTTATCGTCCTAATGCCATTAATGACTGCAACCGATGACTTTCTGGCACATTCCCCGCGTGGTCTCTCCGTCGCATGCAAATGCGACCATGTGGTGCGGCCTCCGAAAAAAAGACGAGCGGCGTTTCGCGTAGGCCTTGGGGCGCGTCCAGTGCACGGCAGAGCGCGGCGTCCGCGCCGTCGTAAAGCGCTGTGCCACGTCACCACCACAGCCGCATCCCCCGCCGCCGCGCCGTCCAGGAAATGCGCTCGTCGTTTTGCTGACACGCCCGGCCCCCGTGGTGCTTCAGCTGTGGCGCCTACCGCTCCGCCCTGCTTCGAAACGATCTCGCTCGCTAGCCGTAATTGCAACACCTGGTCGTCATTTGATGTATGGGTGCATTCCAAAATTCACACCGGGAGAGGTAGCTTAGTGGATCATCCAATGTCACTGCAGTGCCTCTGACCGGGAGGTCAGAGTTTTCTGTGCTGACTGTGGCATGATTTTCGACACTGGCTAGATAGCTAAGTCGAGTTCAGTCTCGAGGATGATTCTAGCGGCCGGCTGCTCTGATCGGCAGTTTTCCGTGGTTTCTCCGATCAACACCATGCGAAAACAGGGACAGTACCCTAACAAACGGGCCATTGACCGCACGCGATGTTTCCTTCCTCTTCCTTGTCCTATACTCATCCCTTACTTCCATTTTAACGTGTGCGACACTACTACACATGCCGGGAGACCGGTCAGGAGCTTAGAGCTTGTCCCGGCTGGGGCGGTGCCGTGCTGGTGGGTGATACCTGGTTGGGGCTAGCGGACGATAGGACGGCGTCGGATCTCGCCATACAGCGAGGGAATCATCACCGCCACCTCCCGGGAGAAAACATGCTCTACACTTACGGGACTAATGACCTTCTTTAGTTAACTCGCCCGGAATCACTAACAACCAACCAAAATTCAGAACGGTTGCCTCAAATAGCGGTCGGATACCAAAAAGAAGCACATTTGCGTAGAAGTAAGCATACTCTGTACTTAAAGTTCTCCAGGTCACTCAGTTGGAATATTTTTTAAAACACCCAAGAGCCGGGCCAAACTGGCTTTGGGCTAAAGATACGATATATTAAATTAGTATTCAGAAGGGGGCGTTTTGTATTTGGTTGTATTGGTTACACTGTTCTGCAACAAAGAGTGTGCAATCAAGTCTTCTAGTATTTGTTTTCTTTGAGTTGTGGTACTAAGTCATATATGTATTGGATAATCGAATTATGTGGGATATTAGTTTATGTAAATATGTGTATTTGTTTTCTACTATACGATTATGTAAAAATAATTTATATTGTACCTTATTACCAACGAAAAGTTTAATGTTCAACCGCATCTTTTACAAAAATATGAAAAACGTTGTTTGTTTTAATAACTGCCTGATAGCGTGTGCTTGAGCATTCTGTCTCTCTTGATGGGATATCCCACACAACCAAAAATAACAAAATTTAAGCGACATCTTGTGAGATGAGGGTAGCATTTCTGAACTTTGACGACGTTACCCAAATTAGATTATGTTGCCGCGGGTGATCGGCGTGCAGCAGAATTCGACGCGGACAGATTGCCCTCCGGAAAACCGGCCCGGAGCCTTTCCCGACGCGGCGGCAAAGGGGAACCGTTTCGGTGGAAATTTCGGTGTAATCAAACGTTAAATTGGTCGAGTGAGCTGCCCCCCCCCCCCCCCCCCCCCCCCGCGCGCGCTTACGCGGGTGACCGAGTAGGCGAAAGGCCCTCTTCATTGCGAAAGATTGAGTTACGTCCGTGACAAGATCGAAAGAAAAGTTTACTAATGCGTGCTGGAAAAGATTACAACAGAGTTTTATTCCCAACATAGTTTGAAGTAGCATGGCCGGTTTTATTAAAGGGTTTAATTTAATTTTTTTCTACGAAATTCGTTGATAATTGTGTTCATTTTGTGGTCTGTAAAACGGTTTTAAATCAGAAATTTCTGCCGGTTAATCGTGAAACATTTTTACGCCTGATACTATAATACCATTACCATCAATTTGAGTGTTCAGAGTCTACCAAAGTATCTCATGTGGATTTGATACACTAGGTACAGACCATTTCAGAAACATCTTTCCGTTTGTACTGTTTTTCAAATTTTCTTTTGGGCTGTTTTACTGGTACTGTAATTTCC
Organism: Gryllus longicercus; assembly: GCA_038098605.1. Lineage (NCBI taxonomy): Eukaryota > Metazoa > Arthropoda > Insecta > Orthoptera > Gryllidae > Gryllus > Gryllus longicercus. The sequence goes on along the minus strand of JAZDUA010001184.1, from coordinate 14,337 downwards.
CGACTGACTAGCAGTGCTGAGTTCCCAGAACACGCAATGCTTACCTTCACAGCTTCCCACCTCGTCGACTGAAGCAGATTCGTATCTCTCTATCCACTGGATGTCGATTTACGCCCAAGCGTTCTGTCGACACCCACATATGTGTGCCCGAGAACGCATTCGCCTGTCAAGTGACAGTTATGTAAAAGAACGACTAGCTGGAGCGCATTGACCGTAACTCCGAGTGACAGGAGCACGTGTCAACCGCTGGCTCTAGGAGTCTCGCTTCTGTTGGCAAGCTATGCGCGTGTACCTGTGGATGAAAATACCACTGAAAATATCATTCAATGTGGAATGGAATTTTGCTAGTATCCGCACGGGCAGTGTGCTCTGGTCTGGGGTACTTGTGCCGCAATAAACACACGAAGTTTGTGCTCTTTTCGCAGTGGCAACTTGTACAAGATTTTTATGGACTCTTTTAATTGTGGATGTGGAGCAGAAACAATTTATGTTTCAATGAGTGGAAGGCTACAAAAACAGTAACTTCACTGCCAGAGGACGACTCTTAAATATAAAAAATACTGCGAATATCTGGAAGAATTGTTCACAGTGCTTTCAGATTTCGTTGAAATCATGTTACACAAGTAGTATCAAGACAGATTTCATGACGATTGAATCTAGCCAGTTGTTCAAATTTTCACGAGATATTACTTCTGATTTTCTTTAAATTAAGAGTTTTGTGCTCTACTTTGTAGATTTGATGTACTGTTCATTAATAACAGAGCTTTTTCAAGGTAAAGGTTTATAATTCGCTCCACTTTCACTTTCTTACTCTTCTATTTATTTCCATTTCTTTTCCAGGTCAATACTGAAGCAGCAAGAAATTATCTGAAGGAAGAAACTTAACCGCTCATTTGCATTTCAATGTCCGTTTAATGCTCAATTCAATTGCGAGCATTCGAAACGATTTCCGTTCATGTTATTCTTGAAAGAAAATGATGAAAAAGTAAGGAAACTTAACGTTCAACCTATCGTGTATAATTACTCTGTGATTACAATTAAAATATTGAAGTACTGTCTGAACAGTTAACACTCGTCCAGACCAGATACATCCTTAATCCATTGCCAGAGAAAAGCAGTAATGAGACGTAAATGACAATTTAGAAGACGTTACATAGTTTGCTACTGCTTTCTTCACCCAGCCATAGAGAACAGAAGCTCCAATCAGATCTACGAGAAATACATTTCACAACACGAATACAGTTATCCAACACTCACCATTACCCTCTGGAGATTCCATATTCCCCAGACGAGTGTGTTTGCGAAATTTTACGGACGTTCAAATTTTTTGTGGCCCCTTCGGGAATCAACTTGGTGCCATACTCGTAGAAAGCGAGCTATCCCAAGCCTTGTGCCAATGTAATTCTAGCAACTGAATATTGTAGGGGTAATGTAACATTGTGTATAACTTTTTTAAATGGATTATAATATTGATTCCTTTATGAAGTACGAGCAAAGAACGCCTAGAAAAATATTGTACGGTTGGTTGCGCAGTGCCTGGAGAATTCGATTCCCCTACGTGTGTTGCATACAATAGACGCAAGCTCACAGGGCCGATGCGTCCATGGTAACTCACGTTTTTAACACAAAAAATGCTCTGTACCATTAAGTTGAAATTTAACTTTTCTCGTCGCATTCACTTTAAATAGGAAGCCACAAATAATAATAATAATAATAATAATAATAATAATAATAATAATAATGATAATAATAATAATAATAATAATAATAGTAATAATAATAATTTTCGTTTTCGAGTAGAAGCCATAACAATACTATATGGTAATATATGTAACCCGTGGTGTGACAACTACTGTATACCCCGAATTAAACAAAGTTTCCTTGTTCTTGAGCTGGAAGGAGAATGTGATAGGACACCAACCCAGTTTGATACGATTTAGGGATTTGGTATTGGAGCTTCAGATTAGATGACAATATTCCCCTCTCCTTCCACCTCGTGACCTTAAAGGGACACTACGTTTCAATTGGATTACAGATCATTGTCTCGCGCCGGAAGGCAGGGGAAGGGCCCCAGTGTGTGTGTGTGTGTGTGTGTGTGTGTGTGTGTGTGTGTGTGTGTGTGTGTGTGTATGCGCGAAGCGTGCCTGCCACGCACCACGCAACGTCCAGGGTCGGATCCAGAGACAAATTTTGGGAGGGGAAATTAAAAATGTTTTGCTTGAATGTGTCATATTACACATTTTCTGTACTCTGTTAATGCTGCGGTACGATTTTATTTGTTTTAATGATTATCCGAAAAAAATATTTGGTTGAAAGTTTAGTGACACGCTCAATTGAATAGTTACTGAAAACTTTTAGGGGGAAAATATCCCTCATTCCCCCCCCCCATGGATCCGCGCCCTCAACGTCCCTTACCTTCGTGCCACCGCCCCCCACCGTCCCACGCGTAGCACGTGTATTCATTTCGCGCTCCTGGGCGCGCTGGGCGTGAATGGCTCTGTCCGGTGGTGGAGGCCTCGCCTCCTGTCCGCCGTCGCCGCCCGGGCCCCGCCCACTCGCCGCATCGACCGCCCCCCCCCCACGCGGGGGCGTCGGCGGACGGGCGTAAACGAAATTTGACATTGAACCTGCGCCGCACAAAAGCGCAGTCGTCTCCGACAATAAAAGGCCACGTCGTTACCTGCGCCGTCTTTTGTTGAAGTCGACTCGGGTCTCCTGAATTCGCTCGTCGGGAGCCCTCTCCCCGTGCCACGCCTCTTTCGACTTTCCATCTGCTCTCCCTCCCTCTGTCTCCTGGAGTCTCTCTCGGTATGCCTCTCTCTGTGCTTGTATGATGTGAGTATCACTCTAAGTGCCTTTCGCTGATTGCCTTTTCTTTCTTGCTTCACTCTCTGCATCAGTTTCTTCACATGGATTTTTTTTTGTCTCCTTGTCGGTCTGTCTTCCTATGTCTCCCCTTTTTCTCTCCCGCATTCTTGTTCGTTCTCTCTCCCTCACACTCACTCTGTCTTTTGCGCGCACGATCTCTCTCGCTCTCGTTCTCCTTCGCTCTTTCTCTTGTTCTCTCTTTGTCTCTCCTCTCTCCTCTCTCTCTCTCTCTCTCTCTCTCTCTCTCTTTGTCTGACTGTGCCTTCTCAGTCACTTATTTTCTCACCCCCTCGCTGCCACTTATTAGTTTCTTTCTCTATTGTCTCTTTGCCTCTTTGTATCTATCACTGCCTCTCCCATTATTGTTCATCTGTCTCTCTCCACCGTTGGCCTTCGCCCACCCTTGGAACACGCAAATAGCCTAAGCCCCCACGAGAAGGGTTTTGGGTATGAATGTACGCTTTCGGAATGAAAGTTCGCGTTGGACAAAGTCACGCAACATCAATCGCGGCAGAGTTTCACGCCGAAGGAAGCCCGAGAAATTGGAAGTGTTTAAAAATGTCGCCCGCCGCCCGCGGTTTCGCTTTCCGAGTGGCCTTCGCGGAGGAGCTCGTCTTTTTTTTTTTTAATGAGTTTTGCCGATGTCGAGGTGGGCGCCGTCTTTGTGCCGGCGATGCCTACGCAGGCGCGCTTCCGACGTCCGCAGGTGGCCTTTTGAATTCGAAAATCGCTGCGGAGGAATTTTATCAATTTGCGCGTGGGAGCGTCGGGCGATGGAACGGCGCTCGCGACGCCACAGAGACGGCGCTGACGGTGACGGCGGGGGACGGTGGTTGTGGCGGCGGCGGCGGCGGCGGCGGCGACAGTCTGGTGGTCGTGGGATTCTGTTGCGGCCGCCGAAGGACGAGACGAAGCCGGTGCTCGTGAACGAACGTTATATTTTCGGGAGAGAAAAATTGTAGGTGTTGTGGTGTGTTATCGTTGGCATTTTTGATGAAATAATTATAGACGTCATTGCCAACAATAGGATATAATATAATAGCAGCTTTCGATGGCTTAGCCATCATCATCAGTTGTCTGATACAAGGAGAAAAAAACAAAAATGTTAAAATGTTAAATTTATTTCCAAAAAAAAATTGTAAATTATTTGTAACCTTTATCATAATTTTGTTGTAATATTTTTGTTTTTTTCTCCTTGTATCAGACAACTGATGGTGATGGCTAAGCCATCGAAAGCTGCTATTATATTAAATCCTATTGTTGGCAATGACAACGTCTATAATTATTTCAGAGAAAAATTGAGTGATTTTGAAAAGAAAAAGAAAGAAAAAAACAACAAATAAAAACAAACTAGTTTTCTCCCAGTATGCGTTGTTGGGTCCCGAACGCTAATCGGTTGCAGTGCTGGTAGGTACGCAATGCTGACGGGCCCACATACGTTCGGTTGCGTGACTGTTACCCGTATGGTCTGACACGAGCGTTGATGGCGACTCGATATTTCGTCACAAACGATGAAATTTGGTCTTGTGATTTTCTGCAGAATACAATCCGTAATTTCATAAGCATGGTACAGAATCTCTGTTCCGGATACAGTCATCATCTTCAGGGTGTGTAGCCACCGCAGTCATAAACGAAAGCTCACCTTTACCTTTGTACCTCACCCTCCTCAGACCTGAAATCTCAATATACGAACCGCCGTCAGCTCAAAAAGACGAATTTTTATGTCAGCCTCTCGACCAAATCCCAAACGCGCTATCACCGCCGGGAAAAATTGTGAGGAAGGAAAACCATTGCCCCTGATTTTCTTCGCCAGACGTGTTAGTCGTTCAACCATATTCCAAAGGTAGAGATGCAAGCCGGCCTGGGTAGCCGAGGTCGCTAAGGCTGAAGGGCCGTAGCTGCCTCGGCTCTAAGAGTCGCGGGTTCGAATCCCGCCGTTTTTCCTATCGCTCCTCTTACTGTTACAACAAAGCTGTCGCTATATGGCCAAGTTGTTTAAAGCGACCTAAAAAGAACTCTGCACAAATGATGGAGTCAGCGCGGCGGCAGGGGGCTCTCAGCACGAGCCGCGGATATTAGGGAGTTTTAGCGCCAGGCGTAAGGAGAAATCCTTAAACTCTATTGATCACGTGACTATCGCCTTCATAAGGTCGTAATGAACAACGTTCATAAGAGTTTTAGCAATTGCGACATTGCGTTATGCATTATAACAAAGGAAGCATTTCAAGCGTTAAACAGAGAAATTGCATAATATACCAAAGAGTGTAGGCTAGTGGTGAGACATTTAAAACACGTTACGAGTCAACATACCAGCAAATACACGTTGTGCATGGAGTTTTAGATTTTGAATCTGCTTTTCTTGAAAATATAGGAAGTACCTTAAAACAGCGTTCGTTATGAGCATAAGACATAACCTATCCGGAAGATATGATTTGAACTTCTTTTTCGCGAATTTCTTTCCTGTCACCTCTCCAACATATCCTGTTAATTTTTGCCAGCGTTGTAGAGTTCGTAAGGAATAATTGTAACTGCCTTACATACGAGAAATGGTTTATTAGAGTTGGAAAAAACTTTTCCTGTTTTTCGGCGGACATTTTGCCGCTTGTAAGGTGACCGTAGAGACTCCCACAGGTGTGCACTATTTATGAAGGTATAAGGTCGTACCTTAGGCCTAAGGTAAGACGTTATGACTTTAAGGTCTGTCACGTGACTGTTAGTGCATAACGCCGCTACCTTACGCGTGGCGCTAAAACTCCCTATTGAATAGACGCGCCACGTTGCAAGCGTCTGCGGGCGTCCAGACGCTTAGCACTCGACGCATGGGAACGACGAGTTTCTGGGTCTCGTATTCCGTCCGATCGTGAACTCCTCCTGAAGTATCGTCGATCGAGAACAGCGAACGATTTTTGGACCTTCCAAAGTGTTGAGCATCGTCAAAGATGGCATCCTCCACGAGTTGCCTTCTGACGCCGGCCAAATGGGTTAAGCGCCCGTTGAAGTGTTCGGAAGTAATCACTTCAGTGGGTGCAGTTAAATACATTTGTGTTCATTAGTGATGTAGTTTGTTCCGACGGCAATAAAAAGTATCTTGTCGGACTTGAGACATCGTCTGAAAAGCACGTGAGAATGATGATAATATGAATTCTCTGTGAGAGAAGTTAAAAGTGAGGCCACGTAGTACGTTGAAAGTAAATGGACAAACCACTTTCACCGGATGTCAAAGAGCCTGCGTTCAGTTTTATCACACATTCAGTTACACTCTCAATATACCAACCTTTAATTTAATAATAATCCATGTAAATAATATTTTTTCAATAGAAGTGCATTTTTCCTAAATTTATTCTAGCAAGATAAATGAATTGTTTTCATGCTAACATTCCGCGAGTCGTGGTGCGACAAAACAATAAGAATTGTCGAAGTGTTCAGCCACAACGTTCGTGAAATGTATGCGAACCGTTCCAACACTTTACTCGCCGAACACGCCCCCAATTCAGACCGGCATGCCAGTCCGAGTATCGAAATAATTGCCCAGAATCGTAAACGTAGCTTCACAATGCGCACGTTTTGTTGAACTCTCCTTTTGCTCGTAATGGTAAGAGTAGAGGCAAGGACGAGTTGCTATTTTGTGCAGAAAAATCATACTTGCAGTTCGTGTACCGATGCAAAAAAGCTTTCTATATCACAGAAACGGAAATGACTAATAATATTGCTAATCTTGCAATTTTTAAAATTTATTTTTATTTATTTATGTTAAACTTTTATTAATCATCAACTATTTATAGTTAAAATGACGGGAAGGGATTCTGGAACCCAAGAAAACGTGCGCAGATAATCTAATCTTTCCTGCCCTACGTCACATAGTTTTTACTGTCTTTTTGGCTGAAGAAATCTCAACTGAAGATGAGTAGATCGAGAAGAGGAGCAGCGTCGCTCCGTCGGCAAGCGAACGTGGGAACCCGAGCGCGGCGGATCCTTGGCGGCGGTGGGGGTGGGAGTGGGGGGCGGGCTCCCTCCTGGAGCACGTGCGCCCGGCCATTGTGCCTTCCAGGAATCAATTCGCCGCTCCTCCTTTGCCCCCTCCCTGCCTGCCTGCCTGCCTCTCTGCCGTGCGGGGAACGCACAATCGCACTTGATCTGCTCGACCGCCTCCGCGCTCGCCCCGGCCTCGCTTTGCGCAACGCCTCCCGGGCACCGACCTGGCCCGCCCGCCCGGGGAACTGCTGAAGGTTCAAACACGTCGTGTCGATGTTTTTTAAATTTTTAATTTATTATTATTATTATTATTATTATTATTATTATTATTATTATTATTATTATTATTATTATTATTATTATTATTATTATTATCGTTAATCGGCCGACTAGGACCACGCATGCAAGCATCCTGCATTTACCGTGGCTCAGTTTTTATTTATTATCACGGTGGCAGGTGCTTGCGACAATTTTTGGGGGGGACCAGCATTTTTAGCTGGATCCGATTTTTATCCCCCACGGTTGTTAGCCCTGGGGGTATGGAAGATGAAATGATGATATGATGATAATGGGGGTGAAAGGAAAATACATACAGACATACACAAATACATCCATGCCCGAGGCGGGACTCGAACCCGCGATCTTCTGGTCCGAAACCACTCCGGCACTACTGCCTTAGCGATCTCGGCCATCTGATCGGCCATTATTATTATTATTATTATTATTATTATTATTATTATTATTATTATTATTATTATTATTATTATTATTATTATTAATATTATCATTATTTAATTCTTGGTTGATGATGATCGTGGAACGGCAACTGCGATGGACACTTGTCCAGCAAGTGTAGTGGATGTTTTACCCCGGGAGGTGGATGGTCTTTCTACGATGAATGGGGAGACCACGGAAAACTGCTAATCAGAGCAGTTGGGGGCTGTAACTCTCCGCCAGACAGCAACTAGCTGTGAAGCTTGTGTCGAAAATCCGCTGATGTCGGGACTCGAAATCCAGACCTCCCGGAGAAAGTCGTTTCAGAAACTGAGCTAACCCCAGCCAGAGATTCCCACGAGGCGATACCCACGTAATGGTTTGTGTCAAAAAGGGGTGCGGTGGGGAGACAACGTACGACACTAGGATTCAGCATTCAGCCGGTTGGACCTACTAGGATTCCCTCTGGAAGTGACATCTGAATGAAGAGGAAACGCGAGAAGGGATACGTCCCCACCCCGGAATTATCCTCTACCAATAATTTGTTGTTACTCTCAAGCCACCCGTTCGCACCATACCGTTTTTTTTTTTTTGTTTTTGCATTTCGCCCGGGACTCGGTCCAGCCCCGGGGAAGGTGTAGAGACAAGTTGTCGGTCCCTGAGTCACTCGGGGATGGTCGCGATTCAGACCTGCGGGATGAGGTAGTAAAACAGACGAACGCCGCTGAACATCCCGTGCCACGAAGTGTGTTCTTGTGCTCGCAGATGAAACTTAGCGCTAGCTGATATTGCGTCGAACGTGTGAGTTGCACAAGTGCAATTGGCGGTTAGAGATAGTTTTAATGAGATATTGCCATTAAAAATAATGTTCTAAAGAAGTGGTAGAATTCGTAGATACAATCGAAGATAGACATGCCACAACCATCACATATAAATGAACCAATACATTTCAGCTCACTTCCAATTAAACTCATATCCTCTCATGTATTCTGCATCTGGGTTCGCTCCCTCTCCACTTTTGTGAAGCCTAAAGGGCGAAGGGTTTGGGACCGAGAGAGATGGCTCAGGGCATCAACTGACGTCCCTGCAGTCTCTCTGTTCGGGAGATCCTATGTTCGAGTACCGAAGATGGCAGGATTTTCGACTCTAGCTTGGCAGCTTCTCAAATCGAATTCAGTCGCTGCCTGGAGGAGAATTCTAGATGCCGGCTGCTCTGGTCTCTAGTTTTCCGTGGTTTCTCCTATCAGTACCAGGTAAATGGCGGAGCAGTACCCTAACAAACGGTCCTGGACTGCGCGCAATCTTTTCTTCGTCTTCCTTGTCCTTTCCCCACCACTTCCACACACAATATCATGCACTACACTACCACACATGCCCCGAGACGGGTCGGGAGCTTAGAGCTCGGTGGGAGATACCTGGTTAGGGAAACCTAGCCGACATCGGATCTCGCTATACAGCAGGAAAAGAATACCCTCACCTCTCAAGCAAACAGCTTACACTACACTTACGGGAGCGGTGACCTTAGTAGTTGACGTGCCCGGAATCACTAACAAGCAATCAATCAACCGAAGAGTTTGGATACACGAGTGCGGTCGCTCTCTGGTATTCATGGGGATGCCAGCCCGAAGGGAACAAGCACCCTACAAGGGTTTAGGATACTGGGTATGTTCGGACTGCGCCCGCGCTCAACTGCTCCTAAGACTATAGATTATAGATTTATTAATAATTCTGCAATTATGTGTGAGAACTTGGTGGCAGAATACACTAACTTAACATTACAGAACTTAACAACTATACAAACTCTACAAACGTTACAGATCTCATGAACATTTCACCGTGCAATCTTTCATAGAACTCCACTTCACCAAACTTCACTTCACAATTCACCGCACTGCGATACAGCGAGCTGTAATGTCTTTCTTACTCACTCGTTTCTCTCAGTTGCACAACGTCACTGCACTTCACACCACTGTACTGCACATAATAATAGTAATAATAATAATAATAATAATAATGCTAATAATGATAATAACATTAATAATAACAACAATAACAACAACAATAATAATAATAATAATAATAATAATAATAATAATAATAATAATAATAATACTTAATTACAAAGAAGACATAGGTAATTGCACTGAATTTTATCAAATATATTAATAACATATCCACATTCAAGAAATTAATTTATTTTTAAATTTGCTCAGGCTTTGAGGAAAGGGATCGAAGATTGTCACAGGCAAACTGTTCCAGTCCCTAATAGTGCGATTCGCGACTACCTTCCCAAAAAGGCACAGCACGGGCATTTGCGAACGTAACCTGACGCTCTCTGGTGCACGTGGGAGGGGCGTGATGACGATACGGCACACACATCGAATTTACGCAACACGCGTCCTTTGCCGGATGGTCTTTATTTGGAGAGCCGAACGTCTAATGGAACAGGTTTCCTACTGACTCGTCAAATTTTGCAGGTGGGCGGTCCCTGAAAGGTATTATAATTAGCATCCTGATTAGCAATGATTCAGTCACTTCTTTCCGTTGTTGCAATTCTAATACACATGACGAGTTTATTATTTCGCCCAATGCTAATACGAAGTGCAAATACGGGCGATCTCTAAAATCTATTTTGAATTTCTTCTCATCCCGCCTGCCGCCGCAATATGTTTATTAGCTTGCGGAACGCGGTGTTAAATTCATTACAGGTATCCCTCAGTTGCAGTCGTCTCACTCAAGGAATTCGATTATCTCATTCCCCTCATTGCGTCGCAGCATACGGAAATAGGACGCGTCTATAGTCTTGGAAACAATCGACTGTCGCTGCCAGAAAATGTACTCGTAATTGCCGCGACGCACGTCGTCCTATACAGATGCTCTGTGCATGTTCTGTCCACGAAAGCATTCGTCAAAGTAGCGTTGTCTCGCTAGGGTTGTGTGGCAACTCTTTGCTTTATATTTCGAGTAGGCCAGTTTATTTTTCCTTCTGTTTCGTACATTACAATATATACACAATTCTTACATTATCTCTTGAACATTACATATCTCTTGAAGTCTTGCACTCCTCTTTTTTCTCCTTTTGTAACAACGATAATTTTGAAGTTTGTTTGATCGTGTAGATTTTAAAATTTTACTAATCACAATCTGCTAGTCTTCAACAAAACAGAAATTAAGTTATATTTTTTTACGTGTCTTTGAATCACGTAAAAATTCATTGCCCAAAAATACGATTAATTGAACACTTCTTAAAAGTACAATAAACCCAATCTTCTTCTTCTTCTTCTCCTTCAATGGATAGACTCGGAGCCAGTGGTAATAAACAGTTCCCAATGCTGATTTTCCGCCTACTGTGATGGGAGGTCATCATTCCTCTGACCTCTGTATGCCTCGCTAACCGGCGCCAGCGGGACCTCAGGTTGTGGCGCCATCGGTGAATAAACCGCGCGGTTGAGTGGGCGCTCAGAGGCCGGGGCGGAAGGGGCCGCACGCAGTGTTCGTGGACCAGTTGTACTCGAAACTATTTCATTCAGAAAGAAACATCCTGCCGGTGAAAAAAAAAATTCTGAGTGTAGGGCAGTAAGAGTATTTGTTGCAAAAATTCGGTGGATTGGAACGTAAGGAAGGCGTGGCCTACCTCGCCTACCCGTGATCCGTTTTAAGGCACGATTGTGTGTCTTTCGCCTCTTTGTTTTCAGCTTCCAAGAATATTTTCTGTCACTGGATGGCACCAGCGGCCATCTTGCTGCCTTCATCCACTTCTTAAGCTTCACTTCTCAAGAAGAATTCAGTGCGAAACACAAAATGGGGAAAGATGTTTCTTGGATTGCATAGTATTTCGTAATACGTGATGCTTCTAGGTTCAGAGTTTGTAGCGATAGCTGAAAGTTTTACTGATGGGGGCTCTGAGGCCGGTACGGAATGAGCATCATTTGGAAGTGTTGGAGACCTCGCAATCTTCATGGAACCATGACACGATTCTCATTTCTTTCCAATCTTCACTTGAAACTATTTCTTTAAATAAGTTTCTTTAACCCTGCCTGAGTATAGAGCAGGAAGAATGTTTGCTGGGCAAGTTCCACAGATCATAAGGCAGTCCTGGCGTCCCCTGCGTAGCCCGCAACCCGTCCGTGCACGTCTCCGCCAGCGTGCGCGGCTCGGCCAGGTGGCGCGGGGCGAGGCGAGGCGGGGCGGGGCGAGGCGGGGCGAGGCGGGGCGGGGCGAGGCGGGGCGGGGCGAGGCGGGGCGAGGCGGGGCGAGGCGGAGCGAGGCGGGGCGAGGCGGGGCGAGGCGGAGCGAGGCGGAGCGAGGCGGGGCGAGGCGGAGTGAGGCGGAGCGAGGCGGGGCGAGGCGGAGCGAGGCGAGGCGGGGCGAGGCGGAGCGAGGCGGGGCGGGGCGAGGCGGGGCGGAGCGGGGCGAGGCGAGGCGGGGCGAGGTGGGGCGAGGCGAGGCGGGGCTGGGCGAGGCGGGGCTGGGCGAGGCGGGGCGAGGCGGGGCGGGGCGAGGCGAGGCGGGACGGGGCGAGGCGGGGCGGGGCGAGGCGGGGCGAGGCGGGGCGGGGCGAGGCGGGGCGGGGCGAGGCGAGGCGAGGCGGGGAGCAGGGGAGCAGGGCGGGGAGTGTGTTGGCGGCCGGGCTCAAAATAGCGGCTCTTGTCCGTGGTCTAAATAAACGCTTGCTGTGCAGGGCGGCGGCCCCTGAATAGCCGGCGCTTTTCGCTGCCGCAATAAAGGTTAAGACGCCGCTTAGGCGAAGACTGCTAAGAGCTGCCTCCCCCGCCTCCATTGCCCGTTCGATCTTTCCTGCACCCTCCCCACACTAACGCGCGTATTCGCGTTTGTAGAATCGATACCCCCAGCCTTGAGAAGATCGAGAAAATGTTTTCTCATGAGTCATAGACGAAGGTTTTATTAATTATTTGAATGTTCTCTAAACGTAGGGGTGTTTTGAAATATATGGGGTTTTATTTTTAATTTGTTATAAACACATTATATTATATTCATTGTCGCATTAAAACAATAATTAAGGATAAGAAAGGGATACCATCCGAATGTGTGTTTTTCACTTGTACTACCGCTGCATATAGTATGGAGAGAAAAGCAAGTTTTGTTATTTATATTAAGAATCTGATTTGACCAAAGGCGTAGAAAGCAATGGGTATGAACGATGTCACTTCGTCGTAAACAGCTTTGAAGCTCCGTGAAGCTTCCAGCCGCTGTGCACTGCCCCCTCCCACACTTCCTCCGCAGCCGCCTCAGCTTGCCACGCCCCCCCCCCGCCACGCGCGCTAATTATGCGTGTTCCGTTCTATAGAGTGACGTAACTTCCGGTTGCAGGCCAGCGCTGGGCTAGGCGTGGCGCGGGCGGTCCTTTTCTTCTTCTCTTTCTCTTTCTCCTTTTCTTGCTTCTCGTCTTCCTCGTACTACGCCTCTTTGTCCTCTTCCTCCTTCTTATCCTTCTACTCTTTCTTTCTCTTCTCGTCTTCTTCCTCCTTCTTCTTCTTCTTCTTCTTCTTCTTCTTCTTCTTCTTCTTCTTCTTCTTCTTCTTCTTCTGCATCTTCTTCTTCTTCCTGCATCTTCTTCTTTTTCTGCATCTTCTTCTTCTTTTTCTGCATCTTCTTCTTCTTCTTCTGCATCTTCTTCTTCTTCTTCTGCATCTTCTTCTTCTCCTCCTCCTCCTCGTTCTCGTTTTTCTTGCGTCCAACGGTCGTTAGACGGCTCCCACTGTTCTACCGCCTTGGCGGCAGGGAAAGTCGTGGTTTTGTACTTGCAGAAGCCGCTCGTTTTCTGCGGAAAATAATGAAGTGTGAAGTAGAATATGAGCCGTGAAAAATATTTCCGTAAAGGATCGAACACACCATTATAACATTAACACATTGCACATATATTTTGCTACATACATTCTGTTTGCAAGTCTGTAGAATTTTGTAAATACAGTTCCTTTGTTTTAGTAATTTTATGGTTCTAGAAACTTGACTACGGAGAGAAAACATGTTATTTCATTTTACATATACACATTACATTTATATCTGTTTTATATATAATTGTCTAATGCATTCTGCGTAGACGTCAGAAGAGAGAGATGAATGGCCATTTTTGTAATTCTCATAGCGCGAAATATATTGGAAAATTCCAGAGAAGAACATCGGTTTCTATGAATATTGTAAATAACATTAATTTTCCCCTCACAGTTGTTTCAGTTGTGATTACCTATTTTTCTCATTGGTCTGTGATTACGAAAGTTGCTTCATAGTTCTATTATAAAAACAATCTAAAAAACTTTTTGTGTATTTTCCGATGAGGATTTTCACAACAAATCTCGTTTGCTGTAGAGTTGGCTCGTCGCTTGGTCGGTCGAGGGGGGGGGGGGGAGAGAGAGAGGGAAGTGCGGATCGGGCCGCGCGCTGCCGCCATCTGGCCGGATGCGCCCACCCCTCCCCTCCCCTCCCCCTCCCCCTCGCGGGCTCTCGCGCGCCGCGCAGCCCCAAGGAGCGGATTCCATGCATAGCGAAATGCGCCGCCGACTCGCGCGGCGTGACGCGCTGCGCCTCACCTCGCGCCCCCCGGGGTCACCCGTCCGCCCCGCCCGCCCCTCCCCTCCCTTCTCCTCCCCTCCCTTCTCCTCCCCTCTGCGCCCTACCCCGCCCTGCCCCGCCCCATCCTGCCTCGCCTTGGCTGCCGACTCCTCTCCGCTCGACCGTCTCCGTCCTGTCCTGCCCTGTTCTTTCCTATCCTGCCCTGCCCTGCCCTGCCCTGCCCTGCCCTGCCCTGCCCTGCCCTGCCCTGCC